>CATIWQ010129173.1:0-33161 GCA_949673415.1 Euphorbia schlechtendalii | reverse complement strand
ACCTGTCGGATCCGGGTCCGGTTCCAGGAAACGGATCCGGGTCCGGATCCGTATTTAAATATTAATTGTATTTTTTTATTTATTATTTACCCCGAAAATATTGGATAATTAATATTATTTGATATCCACATAAATCCAATTACATGAACATAATTAAATGAGCATGTAAAATATTTAAAATAAGGTGAAATGTACAAAAATGGAAGCTGAAACTAAGAATTTGATGTTAATTATATGGACCCGTTTTGGACCCGTTTTGGACCCGGATCCGTGGGATCCGGATCCGGATCCGGAAATTGTGGACCCGCCGGATCCGGGTCGGATCCGGGTCCAGTACATGAAAACGGATCCGGGCCGGGTCCAAGCCGGACCCGGCCCGGATCCGGCCCGTTGCCATCCTTATATGTCACAGGTTCGAACCACATCAGGGGTGGGTTAGGGATTTTCCTTTGTTATTTAATAATATAAATGCATTTGCGCAATTTTTTTTAAAAAAAAGCTCTACAAAGTATTGAATCAAAACAGTAGGAAACTGGTATGAAGAACAAAAAAAGTCAAAACTAGTAAGAAAGTGGTAGGAAATTAGTATGAAGAGATAAGTGGTATGAAATTGATATGAAGAATAAAAAAATGTCAAAACTATTAAGAAAGTGGTAGGTTAGTGGTAGGAAACTGGTATGAAGAACAAGTTGTGTCAAATTAATCTTAAAAAAATAATGAAAATGCATTAAAAAGTGATTAGAACATGTAAGATATAGCTCTATAAAATATAGAATTGAAATAGTAGGAACCTGGTATGTAACTGGTATGAAACTGGTTTGAAGAACAAAAAATGTCAAAAAGTGGTAGGTAAGTGGTAGGAAACTGGTATGAAGAATAAGTTGTGTCAAATTAATCTTGAAAAGTAATGAAAATGCATTAGAAAGTGATTAAAGCATGTAAAATAAAACTCTATAAAGTATTGAATCGAAAGAGTAGGAATCTGGTATGCAACTGGTATGAAGAATAAAAAATGTCAAAACTATTAAGAAAGTGGTAGGAAATTGGTATGAAGAACAAGTTGTGTCAAATTAATCTTGAAAAGTAATGATAATGCATTAGATCGTGATTAGAACATGTAAGATAAAACTCTATAAACTATTGAATCGAAACAGTAGGAATCTGGTATGTAATTGGTATGAAACTGGTATGAAGAACAAAAAATGTCAAAACTATTAAGAAAGCGGTAGGTATGTGGTAGGAAACTGGTATGAAGAACAAGTTGTGTCAAATTAATCTTGAAAAGTAATGAAAATGCATTAGAAAGAGATTAAAACATGTAAGATAAATCTATACAAAGTATTGAATCAAAATAGTAGGAATATGGTATGTAACTGGTATGAAGAACAAAAAATATCAAAATTAGTAAGAAAGTGGTAGGAAACTGGTGTGAAGAACAGATTGTGTAAAATTAATTTTGAAAAGTAATGAAAATGCATTAGAAAGTGATCAAAACATGTAACATACTAATCAGCTAATTAAGTTCAGGAATACTTTGAAAAACATATTTCCAAGATCGATGAGAGTGATAAAAATTAGAATTAATAGATTAATTTACAATTTAAATAGCCATCACTTCCTCCATTTTCAATCTGTGCTTTTCAACTTTCTCAAATATTTGTTCGAGCTCCCTCTTTATTAAATTTACAAATATATATACAATATAATTTTTTATTAATTCATTTAGGCATCTTCACAAACACATAGTGGATGGGTCGCATCTTGGTGCGTGTATACCACCAAGTGAAAATCCTCACATCAATTACAGCACAAAAATTGTATAATCCTTCTGCAAATTAACGACAAAATCAAACGCAAAGAGACAAATAGAATCTATTGACAACATCAGGATTTCAACTCCATATATCCTCCTCAATTGAAAGAAAAAAACCTGATATAAAGCTAGAAAACTGGAATTATGCAGAGAATTTAGGAATTGTAAAGAGTAAAATCTTGAAGAAAGTTCGACCTATTGAAAATTGGGGAGAATCGAAACAAGGAAGAGAGAATTTGATGGAGAGAAATGCACGAAATAAAAAGAGGAAGCAACTGAAACTTAAATAAAATAGTGTATATATAAAACATATAGAATGAAAATTGAAATTTAAAATTGGTTATAATGTATGTTTGTAAATAAACAGATTTACCTATCTTACCCCATCCGCCCACGGCATATAAAATGAATTTCAAATCATTATACGAGCATAAGCAATTCTTTGTTTAGATGATTTGGAAAATACTCAAAATAGTTATTTTTGGAAAAAAGAAAGTCTTAATACGGCAACGACTTGTCGTTTCTTGTCATAGAGACATTAATTTCAGCTGGTGACAGAGTCAGACATTGACTTAAAAGCAAAGGAAAACCAAAACCAGCAGCTAAATAGAAACCCTTCTCCCGCCATTAACGCGTTCTGTCATTTCCTCCACTATCCAGCTAAACCCAACAATAATTCATAAACTAATTCACCAATTACCATTAATTAATCAACAAACTCTTCCCTTGTTCTTCAATTCCAACTCCTGCTCCTAAAGTTCCAATCTTTATTTTTTTGCTGATCTGCCATAGCTGTAAATTAGCAAACCCCAATTCTCAATCAATCCTTATAGATGAAACCCAAAGCAAAGCGCTCAAAAACAAATCTAGGGTTACCGGTTATTCTCCTTCTTTGCTCCGTTTTCTTTCTGGCAGGATTCTACGCTTCTACTTTCCTCTCTCGTGTACTGCTCTTCAACTGTTGATTTCTGCTTTTAATTTGTTTTGATTGGAATTGGATTTGTTTGATTTGGGTTTGTTTTGTTGTTTGCAGGATGTGCCTGTTATTAGACCTCGGTTGAGAATGCTTGAGATGATAGATGGAGAGATTGAAGGGATGCCTCATGGTGTTACTGGAGAATCTTCTGTTGAATCCATTCCGTTTCAGGTGAATTTTTCGAGCATTTTTCATGTGTAATTGATGTGTTTGGATTCGTTGGGCTTTAGTTGTAAAGGTGAAAGCTCTATTCACGATTGTATCTGGTTATGGTTGATGTGAATTATGTTCAGGTTTATCGCTCACATTCTATCTCATGTAAATTAGTACGACTGGAATTTTTGTGCGTGTGTGTGAATATTACGTGGTCATGTTGGATTTGTTAGGTTTTATTTGTAGAGTTGAAAGAATTGTTTTTTTTTATTGAATTTGGGTATTGCTGGTTAGGTTGGTGTTAACTTGGAGAAATTATGTGAATTATGTTAAGGTCAATTGTTCCCATTCTGTGTTGGTTAACTTTCCACAATCGGAACTTTTTTGCCGTGAATTTTACGTGGTTGTGTTGGATTTGTAAAGTTGAAAGCTTTGGGTATGGTTAGATTAGTCTTAACTTGGAGGATTTGTATAAATTATGTTAAGGCTAACTGTTCAAGTAATTGTTAGATTCAAGCTATGGTTAAACTGAGAGAAAGAAAACTAATTATAAACATGAGTAGAGAGTGTTAGACTAATGTGGCTTCATTGAATCTTTGGAACGATAATGGCTGAAACTTTTGTATTTGATGCTTAAATCCATTAATTAAGTGTTTAATCCCGTGTTTATGATATCAGCAAATGGTAATGATAGTTTATCTCGGTTCTGCTCTTCATCCTGGATTTCACAGGTTTTAAGTTGGAAACCAAGAGCAGTTTATTTTCCGAAATTTGCGAGTCCAGAGCAATGCAAAAAGGTGATTGAAGTGGCGAAGTCGCGTCTTAGACCATCAAGCTTGGCTTTACGAAAAGGGGAAACTGATGAAAGTACTAAAGGAACCAGAACAAGGTAAATATCTATCTTCATTTGTGTTTGTTTACAATTAATCTTCTCAAAGGCTGTCTCTCATATTCTCGTCTTTTACAGTTCGGGTACTTTTATCAGTGCATCAGAAGATGAAAGCGGGGTCTTGGACTTTGTCGAGCGCAAAATCGCACGAGCTACCATGATTCCCAGGGAAAATGGAGAGGTACTTTATTTAACAGAGAAATGATTGAAAGTTTTCGTCTTTTTTGATTTCGTGTCCTAGACTTGGTCGTTGAGATTATGCTATTGCAGGCATTCAATGTATTGCGCTACGAAATAGGTCAGAAATATGATTCGCATTATGATGCATTTAACCCAGCTGAATATGGCCCACAAACGAGCCAAAGGGTATGTGATTAGTGTTCCCTCTTTAGTCTTTTTTTCTATGGCCACTTTTTTTCGTTTATTCAAAATATGCAGCACTTTTGAGTTTGCCTTTTTTAACTGTCAGTAGTCTTATATGTGGATATGAACTTCATGCTATAGTTGTGTTTTCTTGATCCGGTGTGCATATTTACAATCGAGATATAAATGCGACACTTTCGGTTTATTTCTGTTGTTATTTACATAACTGTGTTTGGCTTGAAGTTTCGTATAGCAATAGGCCTATTGCAAATTTGCAATTGCCATTGACATATCAATATGTTTTTTAAGTTGTTCTTACACTACACATTTTACGAAGACAAAGTACCGATTGAGAATACTCATATCTCAGACATGATTCGTGTCCCTAAGTGTTATTGTTATGCTATACACTATTTATGTTTGCCTTCCATTTGAAAGAACATATTTTCCGCAGATTACTGATGTCTGTCTTTTTTTGCTGGGAAAATGAAATGAAATCTAGAATTTTTAGATATGTTGGTTTTCGGTTCGTTTTCATTTTGAAGAAAGTAGTTATATTTTAAATTTACTTGTTTAAAAGATGAAATCTTTATCACTAGATTAGTTCTTCGATATTTTACAGGTAGCTTCATTCTTGTTGTATTTATCCGATGTAGAAGAAGGTGGAGAAACCATGTTCCCTTTTGAGGTACACGACGAATTTGTCAATATAGTATCGCATTTTACGGTTTACAATCTTTTTTTGGTGATTGCTTCCCTCTTGTGAATGTAGAATGGCGCGGATATAAGTTCAGGCTACGATTATAAAAAATGCATAGGCTTAAAAGTGAAACCTCGACAAGGCGATGGGATTCTGTTTTACTCTCTGTTTCTGAATGGCACTATCGATCCCGTAAGTTACCTTTTTATTCATGATTTTTACTGGCATGCATATATGGCATTTGATTATCTAGTCATTAAAGTAATAGAGTTAAAGTGACTCGTGGCCCGCCCAAACCCGACGTTTATGGGCCGGACTTGGACAAGCACATATGAATATAAGCCTGGCCTGGCCCGCTAGAAACCAAACATATAATGGGTTGGGCTTGGTTTTGTATAAAAGCCCAAGCCGAAGCCGAAGCCCGGCCTGGATATGTATGTTATAATTAATATTTTTTTAAATACACGTATGTATTTAAGAATGAATTACAGTGAAAGCCTGACTTTGGTATGCATTTTTTCGTGGCAGACGTCTCTTCACGGAAGTTGTCCGGTGGTTGAAGGGCAGAAATGGGTGGCAACAAAGTGGATTAGAGATCAAATTCAGACAGAATAAACTGATTCATTGTTAACATCTTAGGCAAAACTGCAATACTTGTTGTACAATTAACCATCTGCTGTTGAATCATGTGAATAGGTGCATACTGCTCTCGAACCAACCGTGACCAATCCGAAACAGAAAATGAAACTCTTCATGCAAACAACTCGTATGTAAAACAAATGTATTGTTGGTATTTGACTTCCTAAACCAATTTTGGTGTTACTTTTATAAATGGCACGGTGCATCAAGACATATTACGAAATGTTCCGGTATTTTGTTCTAAATTTTCTTTGTGTGAATGGACTAGAATGTTTCTCTTAAAATGCATGCATTGTTTGTCACGTATCATGTTTGATGGAGCAGGATTGTACTGATATAATCCATACCAAATTTCAGTAAAGCAAAATCTTTTATCAATTTTCTAATTATCAAATTTTTAAATAAAAATAAACGAAATTTTCTGTCACAAGTATATTTATCCAAGAGATTCGTGTATAGATTTAAATTGCAAATAAGAGCCTGAGATTTGATATTGTATATTACGTATTCTTGGAATTAACATTTTAGAGCAAATTTCAATTTTTATTTATGCAAGATTTGTTTTTACATAATTAAATTATATTCATTTTAATTTTGGATCTAAAAAATGGTTAATTCAGTTCATATTTGACAGATTTTTTTGATGTTGTTTTCACCTTATTTCATTACCAATATATAGTGTGCATCATGAATTATTCAACAACTGTTTTTTTGTTTGCGAATAGATATTCCATCCGGTGATGAAATTTACCATTCTAGGATTTTTTTTTATCAAAACTAATAAAACATTTATTACACTATTAAAATCATTAATTTATCTCTTTTACTTTATCATAAAATTATTTTTCTTCTTAATTAGTTACTTATAAATTCATTTATACTTAATTTTTTTCCTAATCAATACAAGAGTAAATTAGAAAAAAAATGTTAAATGTTGTATTGATATTTTAAAATGATAAACAAAAACAAAAACAAAATGTTAAGTGAAAATGACAAATTCTTGATACTGAATGAGATAACATTTTAAATTTTTTATTATGATGTTTGAATGATATGTTTAATTTTGTGATACCGTGAAAAGTACATGAATTTATGTCATATGTTTAATAGTTTTGAAACTGTTGAAGTTTCGCCGATATTTGTATTAGTTCCGGTATCAATGATTAAAACGTAAACAAATGTTTATTTTGTAAAAAGTAACGAGCTACAAATATAAATTATACTATTTATTTATAGCCATGATGTAATAATTCAAGTGGTAAAAGAATCTGCGTGTCCATTACAAAAAAGAGAACCTACGTGTCAAATTACCGTTAACTTGGTGCAATAAGTCGGGAGCACTGGATTATACCCCAAACATGACCGTTAGAAGCGAATCTCCTTTGATCCATAACGGCTACTTTTCATAAAGATAAACAAAATCTCGAATTCATATCTAAAAACAGAACGGAAAATCAATTCTGTAACGCTTTCACATTCAATTCCAATATTTGCAATCAATTACTCTCTCAAATCCCTAATTCTCTACTCATAAATCCTCAATTCTTCCCTCTCTCAATCATTTCGTCAGTTAATCTTTTGGGTTCACTGCTGTTATTGAGGTCTGTTTGGCCATGGATCTTGGATGCCTCGACTTGGGTTGCATCTCTGTCTCTGAAAAGAGTAGCACCGAAACCCATATAGACGCAACTGAAAATGTAAATTCAGCTACTAAGACCGGAAAGGTACAATCTTTTTTTCCCTTTTGGAATTAGGGTTATATTAAAGATTAGAAATTTTCCAGTTTCCTGTGTTTTTGTTTGGATTAGTGTTGTTGGGTAGATCGAATTGAATATAAATGTTTACATTTTGTTTGAAATCGTTCAGAATTAACCCAAACCCTAGAAATGGCACAGTTCGCTGACTTGAACTAGATTGGTATGGATTTTATCTACTGCAATTGCTTATAGATGATACATATATGGAGTTAATTTTATGTATTTGCATCAGATATCTTATATTCCTGATGAAAGGTTTATTGTTTTTTATTTCTTTAATGTTTGTCTTGATTAGGATTCTTAGATACCTGCTTTCTGTTGTTTGCAATTTCATTATTCTTGAAACTAGATTGAGATGTAGAACATTTTTGTCACTGCAACTGGTTATGAATTTATAGTAATTTATTCGCTTGATCTCTCTTTACTTATGGTTCTGTATCCACTTCTTTCGTTGAATATGCTTGATAGAAAAACCGATACTCTTGACTGAGTAGACTAATGAAAATGGGGAAAGAAGCCCACAGGAAACGACTCAATTTTCTTTTAGGAGATTATGATAGTGATCATTTTGTTTACATTTCAGCCTGTAGGAGATAAATCTATGAAGTGCTTATTTTGTCAGCGAGTACCAGTCATATTGTTTGAAAATCTCAATCTAGTCTAAAATGAGGAAATAACTGTTGGTATACTGATTTTGTATTTTGAGGATTATATTCTGGGCAGTAGTTTATATGCCAGGAAATTAGTGTCTTTGTTATAGCGGAGGGAAGAGGAGACTGTGAAACTAGTGCAGTTTCGATCAAACATACACAGTATTTTACATGCCATGAAAATAGTGTTTTTGTTGTAAATTGCTTAGTTTCATTGTTGGATAATGCAGAGTAAATCACCAAGAGGAACAGTACAATCAGCGCCGAATGCTTTGAACAAGTTCACATCACAGATTAAAAAGCCTCCACACCGTAAGAATTCGCCCATAAACTGGTTCCCGCGCAAAAAGGTGGATTCCTACTTAAAGAGGAAAATCAAAATGCTGCAGGTTATTAATTTAATCTTTTTTCCCTACATGCAACTCTCATACTTGAATAGTAAGTACACTTGGCTTAAAGAATTAATCTTTTTCCAGGAAATTGACGGCATGAGCTTGAGTCTCGACGAGACTTTAGGCGATTCTAATCCACATTATTCGAGAGTCTTGAGAGAAAAAATCGCAGCGAGAGAGGCTGCACAGTCAGCAATGGAGGCTCGCAAAGCTGCATTGGTCGAAGCATCTTGGTGTAAAATACTCGGGGCAGCCAGGTAATTGTCACTTTCCCGAAAGAAAACGACTTTTTTTTTTTGCATTGATCGTGCTTCTTCTTTACAGGATACATAGCAAAGAAGCTGAAGAACTGTTGCTAAAAGCGGATAAAACTGCAGCCGAAGCATTTGAAGCAGCAACAGCTTTAGGAGTGATAATGTACGATAAACCAAATTTCCCCCCTAAAGGTAGCGAAATCGAAACCTCGGTAGTTAATGGTGGGAGATCAACAACTCATACTGTCACAGCTTCGTTCGAAACTGCTTTCGAAGTGGATAAAGAAGTAGCTGCTGCGATAAGAACTGCATTTATGAGGTTGGCAAGCTGCCCGTCTTTTGACAAAGACGAATTCAAGGAGTTATTGACTAAAATCAGCCAGAATCCCGATATTAATGATAGCGAAAAGGCGGAGAAATCGGAAAACTTTTCCTCAGAGTACGAATCGGAATCTGGATCAGAAGTCGAAACAACATCACAATTCGATGGCTTTGATGACGTGGACAAGGTCTCTAAGCTGAGAAAGTCCCGGAAAAGGCAGTCTTTGGAGAAGTTCAACGTGATGAAACTCGTGGATACGATGCTCGAGAGGCTTAGATGTTTGAAAGAGGATGAACTTTCGTCTTTGGTGACGATAGTTGCGACCTGTGGCTTAAATGCTGCTTTAGCAGAAGAAGAAAGCGGGATCGTTTCTCGTAGAATGTCCACCGTTGGATCGGGAATGGCATCGAATTCGAGTCTTGAACAAATGAGAAGGAAGCAAGTCGAGTCGGAATTGCCGAGTTTGGACAAGTTTCTGGTCAAGCACATGTCGAAACTCGAGAAAGAGGTGCAGGAAGCGAAGAACAGCAGAGAAAATACAGGAAAAAACGAAAACGAAAAAAGTTCACAAGAGAAAGTTGCGGATTTGGAGAAAGAGATCGAAGCTGCAAAGAATTCGAGGAAAAGTTTCGAATATACTCACAAGAAACCTATCAGTAGTTCATCAGAGGCTATGCCGGGGCTTGAAAGTGTACTGATAAAGCATTCATCAAAGCTCGAAAAGGAAGTTCAAGAAGCGAAGAACAGAAGAAACAACGTCCCAAAGAGGCCGAATTCATCGTCAAAAGGAATCGATAAGGAAAACATCGACAAGAATCTGAATAGTAATACGGAATGTGATCATCAAAGCCTTGACAAAGTGTTGGTCAAACATGTTTCTCGACTGGAGAAAGCGAAAATGGAGTTCAGTGCGAACGAAGGACGAGTCAAAGTGAGTAACCGAAACAGGCAGCAGATGAATGAAGAGGGCGGCCTGGACCAGATTCTCGTTAAACACAAATCGAAGCTTGAGAGGGAAAAGCTGTCTTTTGCTTCGTCTCGGGAAGGAGAGAACGGAAACCGAAAGTCGGTGTCTCGAAGAGAAGCGAGGGAAAGAGAGTTGCAAGAAGCTTGGGGTGGCTTAGGATTGGGAAACTCCATCAAACCACACATCTCAAGGCTTGAAAAGGACAAGGCTAGTTTGTTTGTTTCAGTTTTTTTATTTTTTTTTTTGTTAGTGGAAAAGTATGTTTTTGTCTGAAAATTGTGTAGTTGTTTGCAGGCTGCTTGGATCAAAGCTGAAGAAGAGGAAAGAAGGAATTCTGTACATGAAGTGTAGTTCTATAAGTTACCAAAACGAAAAGGAATCATGTAAACACTAATGTTTAGGAGTTTCCGTGCTGAATTTCAAAGTAAAATGTGTATATTTTTTGGAACTTGTTTTTGAAAATCAAGATTTCTGTGAAAGTACATGATATCCATGTCAATGGTCAGAAAAATTGTCATACATGACAAGTAAGAATGCTTATTTAATATTATATATCTCGATTCGCTATATAAGCAAGTTTGGATGATTGTTTGCATAATTACAGAAAAGTTATACTTATTGTTACACTGTGTTTAGAAAGCACATGATATCCAAGACAATGATTTTTTTAGATTAAGCAAGCAATATTGAATTGACTCTTATTTCATTGAATTCAGGATTATTAACAATATACATGTTGGGAGTCTTTACAAATTAAATGGAATTGCTATGAATAATATATTCACTATAAAGTATTTTCATGGCTACTTCAAAATAACCATTAGGACAACTTCTTTGTGTTAATTTCACATATAATCAATAACATACAAATATTTTATGGATGCAATTATTCTTTGTTATATTACTATATTGTTAGAAAAATTATTAGAGATGATATAATTAATATATTCCTTAATGATTTAAAATACAATCAAAAGTATTATTTGTAAATATAATATACTGAAATAAAATACTATATTAATATAAATATACTAATATGAAATATATTAGGATAAAAGTACCAAAATAAATATCAAACAACAAAAGATCCATAAGTATAAATAATTATATATATATATATATATATTGAAATTAAACTTTTACTTAAAACAAGATGGACGTCCGAATATTTTTTTTAAAACAGATTTTGTCATAGCAATTGTTAATCGAATACAATAGTGTGTAAGATACTATCACCTAATGATAAATAAATTGAAAAAAAAATTAAGAAACAAAAATTTTCAAGTACAAAAAAGAAGCTCTTAATATGCCTATTCTCATGTTTTCTCCGTCCTTCTGCTATACTTAAATGAAAGCTATGTATACATATAATTTAAGAAGAAATAATAACAGACAAGGAGCTGGAAAATTAAATGTTTCACATGCCAAAAATTCAACTTTCTTGAAATTTAAGACAAGGACAAAGCCATCCCCTTCTTATCAAATTTATACATAATAATAATATTTATAATTATTAATATTTTCTTTAAGTAAAAATTTCGACATATATTTCGATTGTCCTGAGTTGGATATTGATTTTCTATGCTTTATACATGTTTTATAACAAAATATATGAGGGATGGAAGCGGAAAATTATCCCTAAGATTGAATATTGTAGTTTAAAAAATTTAAAATTTAAATATAAAAAGACAATAATAAGCACACATTTTCTTACTAAAATTATATGTTTATGCATTTGATCAGATAATGTTAACATGCACCCTGAGATCATAATTTGAATCAATTGAACAAATACAAGGCAATAATTATAATTAATGTGATACAAATCAGAAAATGACATTTTTTCCCTTTACAGAGCTTTTACCAATTAAAGTAATGTTGCATCGGTAGATCTGTTCGTCGGGCGGGCTGGACTGGGTTTGGGTCTGGTTTGGTGGATTTTTTTTACAAAAAACGTTAACCCAAGCCCAGCCCAAACCCATACTTTAGATTTCGGGTTCGGGCCGGGTTTACAAGGTCATTCCCAAGCCCGGCCCAAGTCCAAGAATATTTTTTTTGCTATAAATTTTTTATTAAACTAAGTTAAAAAAATATAACGTAGATCAAAATATGTTTAAATTTTTAATATAATTGCATTGTTTACTTAAAATCTTTAATATTTAGTAATATTTATTGTAATCAAGTATACAAATTTAATATGATAAAATATAGGAATTTAAAATAGTTATAAATTTAATGTATATATATATAATAAATAAATAAAATTATTCGTCGGGCCGGGTTCCGATATTTATATAAAAACCAAACCCGGTCCATAAATCTTCGGATTTCTATGGGCTCGGATCGGGTTTTTTGAAAAAACGAGTGTCCAAACCCGGCCCGTTGAAGAGGGCTCGGACAGGGCTGAGCGGGTATCCCGACCCGTGAACAGTTCTATTCACTAGACATCAAGCCAGTGAAACTACGAATACTACGGCATGTCTACTAGGAATTAATAAGTGTTTCTACCTGAATGTTAGTTTCTTAAAAAAACCAGTTTAGATATATTTCCTTTTTATACCAACACATTCATTTACTTGAATTATCTTGGTTACACGCTATTTTTAATCAGCCGATTCTAAGTCATTTCTTTTTATCTCATTTTTAATCAACCCCGTAAGTTATATCCTAAAATGGGATTCCTCATTTAAATATTATTATTTTTTTAGGGAATTGAATAAAATAATATTAATTTTTGCTTTTTCATTATTTTTAATTTTTGTTTTGTTATTCTTTTTGTTAGTTTAGTAATATATATTATTATTTTAAAGTAAATTTGATTTGAAGAATGGAAAATGAGAGAGATGGTTGGAGAACAAAATTACTTTAAATCCTTTAAAATGGAGTTTGAGGAATGAAAAACGAGAAAAATAATTAAACTTGCTCTTAGAATAATTATTAGATCCACGACTATAATAAAATTATTTTTAATAAAATATGAATCAAAGGTACAACTAGTGACAGAAAATTATACACATGGCATGAAGTCACAAATTACACAAGGCAAGGCTAAGAGATTCAGGACAACAAAGCCAAAGCCGAATGATGCGAAGAACATCTCTTGCATACATATGTGACTAATTACAACTATATCTCTTCGATAATATGGACAGTGGCCGCAAGTTCTCATCTAGCGATTCAAGCAGGCTGCGTGGAATATATGCTCACAAGGTTGTTAGATCTAATTGCAATTATGTAGTTAGAACTGCTTTACACCTTTCTTGGCAAAAAAATTTCTAGGCTTAAGAATCCAATCTGTGCTGATGTTATCTCTTGTCAAATGTGTGCTGATGTTATGCTTCCAAAGGTTGCCAAAAAAAAAAAATGGTGTTATTAATTTTACTGCATTTTTTTCTAGTTCTAAATGTGAACGTGGCAGCTTGTGAGGCTAGATGAGTTTTGTTCTTTATAAAGGCTTAATGCATAGTGACACGGGACCCAACACTTACACGTGCGGAGTTTCTCGCATAATATCGCAAAGTCTCGCATGATGGCAAGCAATGGCACTTCCGATGCGAAATCCGTAGCAAATGGAGGTTTTCTTTCAATAAATTTCTAGAATTTTGTATAAGTTTCTAGCTTAGTCTTCACACATCTAAAATTCTCTACATTTGTGTGGAATAAACTAGAATGTATCTAGATTTATCTATATATGTCTAGTTGTAGAGATATTTGTATAGAAAATTCTAGTTAAAGTTGTAATAACCGTTGGATCGAAGATATTTCTAGCGATCCGAACCGTTCGTTAACGAGGTGGAGAATGCCTATAAATATGTAACTTCTCTCCCATTTGGAATCACCTTGGAAAGTTAAGCAATACATACTTGTAAAGTTTCCCATAAAAACTCTTTCTTTAGTTCTTACTTAGCATCCCCATTTGTAGCGCAATTTGTGTAGAAATTCTCGCAAAGACTTTGCTAGCATAATCGTTGGATATTTTGTGCTAGTGCCGCACGGTGTTTTAAGCGTTAAAATCTTAGCCCGTGACAATAGAAAGGTGTCACAAGTTATCTCAAAAAAAATCCGCTGTCCAGTGATTCCGTAGTTGTCTCAACTTTCAAAAAATGCATCACTTGGCTTCTTAAATGTCACGTGTCATTTTCTAATTAGGGGAAAAAATCAGGAAAATTACATTTTTGAAAAGTTAAACTAACTAGAATTTGACGCGTTATGTTCAACGAACAAAATTGTGAACTTGTAGAATATTGAGGTAAATGTGAGATTACTTTGAAAATTCAGTGGATAAATGATTTTTTGAGATAATTTGAGACACTTGAGGCACCTCCTTGCAACTAAAAGCATAAGAAAAACAGTTATTGACCAGTAGAAAACAAGCCATAACGTGCCTTTAGTGGAATTAAAATCAGATTATAATCTCCAGGGCATTGTCATTGGTTGCTTTCTGCTAACAAAAGATTATTACTATCCTTGAGTCACAGAAAGAGGATTCCTAATTTATGGAATACACTAGTTATAAAAAGAGTATTATTTTAATGAAGTAAAATTTACAAGGCAAAAAAATGTCACAAGACTCCTAAACTCAATAATACTACTTACCATTGGACCACTTTGAACTGTAGTATACTTCTAACAATGAAACTGTAAATGGATTCTGATTCATCAGTTTGTTGCAAAAGACAGTACATATAATTAACATAGAACCAAGTTAAAACCCACTGTATCTATGCTTAAAGGACTAAAGCCAGCACTGGAACAGAAATCCGACGTGGCACAGCATGATTGGTAAAGTGGGTCCAACTCCATGTTCTGCTGTAATGGAAGACTTCAAAACTATTATTTGAAAGTATGCTTTTATAACTTCAATTCAAGTCCAATTAAATTCGGGTCCCACTTTCAAAGGCTGCTTCTTCCTCATTTCCTTGCCGTGATTTTCACACTTCTCTCTCCTTAAACAGCGTTCAACACAAAGACCAAACCCCAAATTCCACTCAACTGCTTTAATTTGACTTGACTATTCAAATTCTCCCCTCTTTAAGTGACTTTTCAAATCATTTCAAGCAAAAACCAAAAAAATGGCACCTCTTTCCCTTTTCTCTTTCTTCTTCTCCTTCTTCCTCTTTCTCTCTCCTTCTCTCTGCACAAACTCTGAAGGTATGAACAACTTTCCATATTTTTTCTTGCTTTTCTTCAAAACCCATCTATCTATTTCATGTGAAAACATGGAGAGAGAAGTGGGGGAGGAAAAAGTTTGCATCTGTGCTGTTTTTTCTCATAGTGTTCTTTGGTCAGATGATTAGGGTTTTTTTAGTGGGTGCTTAAGAATTTGATTTGGGCTTTTTTGTCCTTTTGATTTGGGGTTTTTTGATTTTGGTGTTTTGTGTGGTTCAGGAAATGCTTTGTATGCTTTGAGAAGTAAGCTGTCTGATCCAACCAATGTGTTGCAGAGTTGGGACCCAACTCTGGTCAATCCCTGCACTTGGTTCCATGTCACCTGTGATTCCAACAGCCATGTCATTCGCCTGTAAGTTAATTTTTTCCTTAAAAAAATTGAATATTTCATTAAAATTCATTCATAATTTCTGTTTTTTGCCCTCTAATTGCAGGGATTTGGGTAATTCTAACATTTCTGGAAGTTTAGGACCAGAACTTGGCCAACTTAAGCATCTTAAGTACCTGTATGTCTGATGTCTCTTTTCCCTATATTTTTAATCATGCGTAGTTAGAGAGGATCAGCCTGTAATGTTATGTTTGCCTGAATTTGTTCAATTGCAGAGAGCTTTACAGGAATGAAATAAGTGGACCAATTCCTAAAGAATTAGGTGATCTGAAGGATCTTGTTAGCATGGATTTGTATGACAACAAATTTGACGGAGAAATTCCGAAATCTTTTGCCAAGTTAAAATCACTCAGATTCATGTAAGTTTACTTCTGCTGGGTATATACCAGAGATTGGTTCTTTTGTTAAGAGTACTAATCTTAATTATTGTTGTAATTAGGAGGCTTAATAACAACAAGCTTACTGGATCAATTCCAAGGGAGCTCACTACTTTGAACGACCTTAAAGAATTGTAAGTAATGTTTGTTTAAATTTTCTTCATTTCCAATTTCATTATCTTGTTTACTTATGTTCTGTATTTTATGTGATTGCAGTGATGTATCTAACAATGATCTGTGTGGGACGATTCCAGTTGATGGTCCTTTTTCGACTTTTGGAATGGAAAGGTATCACTTGATCCGCTTGATCCTTTTGTTTAAATGTTATCTTTAAGTATTAACAATGAAAATGATAGTTATTGATCAGAGTCAAGCATATTTGCGAGTTTCTGTAAAAAAAAAAAAACCACTGCAGTCTGTTGCTATATACGGGTCATGCATTTGTGTGCGGTTTTTGTTCATACAATTGCGGACAAAATATTGATAAAACCAGATGAAGAAACACTAGACATATTACAAACATTTTGTTTTGTTCAGGATGTTATAATATGATGATAAGCTGACCGACCTATTTGCTGCTGTTTTTGCAGTTTCGTGAACAATAGGCTGAATGGGCCCGAGCTGAAGGGACTTGTGCCATATGATTTCGGATGCTGAATTAATATTCGCTTAATTTAGTTAATTCCATGGTAAAGTTCCACTTGCTAAGTGTTAAGCCATGGTATATATATGTAATAGAAGGATGCTTTGCGGTATTACAATGCAGTAATTAACAATGGTTTGGTATATCAAATATGTAGAAGGAACTAAGCAAGAAAATAAAGAATCTTTAACTGCATTGATGTTATTATATTTCCGGCTTTCCTGAACTGTTGAACTCTTTTTATCAATGTATAGATATATTCTCGATTTGAGTCGTTCATTTGTGTACGTCTGTGTGGAAAACACTAAAGCAGAGGATTATAAGCTAACCCGATTGTTAATATTGACTTGATTCTAGCAAACAACTTTTATAGAAAACACAGAAATCTCATTATATGATATGAACCTGAAGGTAATGATCTACTCGAGCCATGCAATTGTGTGAATCAATTCATGTATTTTCTGCGAAAATGTTGATGAAATCAGATGAATTGCAGACTCGATGCATAATCCAAAAAAGATGCGAAACTATTTACTTGACTGTTTTATTTGCTGCTCGTTCGAGACAAACGCGTTTTGGGAGGCTGAATCATGGTTTACATAATAATTTAGCTGATTCTTTATTTCTTTAAGTCCGATTTGTTAAGGATTAAAGTCTTATCACAAGTTTGTTCCTTTGATCAATGAGTGTACTAAAAGTCTACAAATACTAACGTCAGTCAATAATCAATTTTTAATAGAAAATAGTGTCTATAATGTGATATTAAAGAGAGCTCAAATTGAGTTGGTCAAACATAGAATTAAATAATATAGATTTCTGCTCAATCAGAAATAAAGATATAAATATGCAAATCTAGAGAGACATACGCAACACAAAAATATAAGTTTCGATTTCCAAAACCGTGACGATTAATAAGTGTTCGTGCTACATAGGTCATTTGTAGCAGCTTATTGAGAATAAATGGTTGGGTTTTATATAAGGGTAATTAAAGCATATAAAAAAAATAGATTTTATTACTTTTATAATAATGGGAAATTAATATTCACTATACCATTTTATTAGATTCTTTTTTATTTTTACCCTTATTCCCTTGTAACTTCCTTCTCTCTTCTACTTAATTTTAATTTTGCAACTTCAAACTTTCATATCTCACAAACCGTTAATTTTTTTGAATCGACGCTTTGAAATATTTTGTTTGTTTTAATTTTATCTTTAAAATGAATACACTTTGAATTTTTTGAAAAAATAAAAAATTTATTGCAATTTTATACATAGTATAATAAACTATATAATAAAAATCATAATTTTTCATGAAGACGTTATACAATGTATAAGAGTGGTACAATGTTATTTAAAAAAGAATATATAGAATACATTATACCACTCTTATATCATGTATAACGTCTTCATGAAAAAGCAGTAAAAATAGGTATTATACAACTATTATACAATGCATAAGACTACGAAAAATTATTTTTTTACTAGAAAGTGAGTTTTGTTGTATAATAACTACTATTATACCATGTATAAGAGCTTTCATTTCAGGTTTAAGGTCTTCATGTCATGATTTTTATGGGGAAATCGGTCTTGTTATGAACATAAAGGAAAAAAAATCTATATAAATTCATTGTACAATTTTACACCATTTATAAAAGCCTTCATGAAAATGCAGTAAAAATGGTATTATACCACAATTATACACTGTATAAGATTACGAAACATTAATTTTTTTTTGAAAAAAACAAAGTTTATGTCATTTTAAAGATAAAATTAAGACGAACAAAATATTTTAAAGCGTCGATTCGAAAAAATCAACGATTTTTGAGATATAGACGTTTGAAGTTGCAAAATTCAAAATAAACAAGAAAGAAAAGGTAATTATAAGGGTTGACAAAGTAAAAAAAAATAAAAGGAAAAACATTTCTTTCTTTTTATGTAAAAAAAAGATTCTTAATTTTTAATTTTGTAAAATCACATATTAGTAAAGCCTAAATTTTAAAATTAAAATAATGTAAATAAACAAATAACCATTTATATAACAGAAGCCCAATAGGCTTCAAACTCGAATTTTAAACAAATATCCAATGTTAATTAAAACCGGACTGTACCGTCCGGTTCAACCGGTTTTACCACGAACCGGTCGTAGGTCCGGTTGATTTGTTTAAAACTACCAGTTCCTTATAAAACCGTATAATACCTGTCAAAACCGGAAAATTACCGGTATACCGTAAACCGGTCAAACCGGGTTTTATAAAAAAATCCTTAATATTGATTTTGTTATGAAAAAATATATATTATAATTATGATTTATTGTAAATGAATGGATAGTTTTATTAATTATTACTAAAAGAGGATTTTTGTTAGATTGAGAAGTATTAAAAACGTTAGATATTATTCAAATTTGTATTCTCTTTCATATGTTTATTATTTTGGATTAAAAACATTTTGAAAGAGATTTAAAAATTATAAAATTTTTCATTATTAAAAAAAATGACCGTTTATATTTAATAAAATTATGTGTTTATTTATAGTTTAAATAAATAATTTTAAAAAATTTAATTTTTGATATAACCCTGATTGTATCCTGTAATACCGGTTACCAATACTCCACCGATTTAACATTGCAAATATCTCAACAATCTCTAAATTTAACAGCTTTTTATCCTTCTCAAAACATTCATGGCGCTGAGTTTCTCCGTTTCCGCTTCTCTTCTACCTCAACATCTAGGTTTTCTGGTTTCCTTTTGCCTATCTTTTTGCCCCTTAAAAAAATTAAATTTTGAAGATAATTTTCCATAGTATGTTCTGATTACAGGAAAAGTGAGTGACAACGTCAACAACAAATGTCTCACAAGTGTGAAAAATCTTGTAAGAGAGTTTGAAATTCCTTCAATTGTCTCTTCTCCAGAGAAATCACTGCAAAATGGCAACTGGGTTAAGCTCATATGCGGTGCTAGCTTTGAGGTAATTAAAGATTATTACTTTATTAATTAAGAATTTGTAAAGTTTCAATCTTTCACATGAACTGCATAATTTTTACTCAAATGGTATAACTGGGTTAAGCTTATCTGTTGTGCAAGCTTTAAATTGTACATAAAGATTCTTACTTTTTATTAATAACGAATTCGCAAAGTTCCAATCTTTCACATAAACTGTATAATTTGCACCTTCTCTCTATAGGATGCTGTTGATGTGAGGAATCTGTCTCTTGTTTACACTCTAGCTGGAGGTGAAACCCTAATTTGCGTTAGTTCAATTCGAATTTGGGGGTTTAAAATTACGTGATGTGATTGTAACTTTGAATGCAGTTGATTGCATTGACTGTGCTGCTGACGAATCAGTAGTGAATGCTGTGAATCAAGGCATTGAAGCTGCTAGAGAGATTGTTTTTATTCGAAGGCCTTGGGTTATGATTAGTGTCAATGACGATGAAGATCTTCATTTCCGGAAGGCTGGTAATCTCTTTTTACTTCGATTTTGCATCTAATGCCAATTCTTACTTCGTTTTTATGCGTTATAGAAACTATGTAGTTGGTAAGGTCATGACTTTAATGTTTCGGTCTACAGAATTTGACCCACGAGACTGTCCACTGGACTGCTCGAGGCCTTGCGAAAACGTTTGTCCAGCAAATGCAATATCATTCGAAAACGAAACAGCGATGTACAATGTTTTAAAGGTCTTTACTTTTTCCTAACTTTCACAAGTATGTGATTTTCACCTATGTATCAGTGCCATTGATCTAGCAACTCGTAAGCAGGGTGGAGTTTTGACTGAGCGTTGTTATGGCTGTGGGCGTTGCTTTCCTGTCTGCCCTTTTGATAAAATAAGTAACCTTTTTTCACTTACCCATTACCATAGTTTCATAAATTTCCTTCAAAATTAGTCATTTTCGTTTGGCCTAGTGCACAGGGACCCCTAAACTTGTCCCTAAACGTCTATTTACCCCCCTGAACTTTCAAAAGTTTCAAATAACCTCTGAACTTGCAAAAAACGTATTAGTTTGTGCCACTACCCCCTCAATGTCAAATGTCAGCTTCTGATTGACATCTTTGAAAAGACAAACCAACCAGAAACTGACACGTGGAATCGAGGGGGTGCCTTTTTTGGAAGTTCAGGGGTAAATGGGCGTTTGGGACAAGTTCAGGGCCCCGATGCTTTCACCCTTTAGTTTTGGACTAAGTTTTCGTAGTTCTTCTGTAGGCGAAGTTACATATGTAAGAGACGCTGCAGCCACTGCTGAACTTCTCAAAAGAAATGACGTAGATGCTGTAGAGATACATACAAGTGGCAGGTACAATACCATAGTAGTTAAAGCAAATTGAAAGATTCTTTATCGCCTATCTGTCATTATTTTAGGCATATAACTCCCTTCAAGGAGCTTTGGCACGGCCTGGGAAATTCGCTTTCAAATCTGAAACTGGTGGCAGTAAGTAAGCTAACCTGCACCGTTCTTTAAAGTTGACTTACCGAGTTTCCGGTTGACCTGGCTTCTCATTTACCTTGTGCAGGTTAGTTTACCTTATTTAAGGGATTCAACTGTACCGTCAATGAATGCTATGTACTCAGTCATGGAACCTCAGTTGAATTGCCTCAATTTATGGCAGGTTATATCTTCGGAACCTGTTTCAAATACCTTTCCATGAAAAAGAGTACTTTTGTTGTTAAAAAATGTGTGCGCCATATGAAGTGAAGTTGGATGGCCGCCCAATGAGTGGGGATATAGGCCGAGGCGCCACAAGGGAATCAATTGCATTCGCTCTTCACTTGGCTGCAGCAAAACACAAGCCTCGCGGTTTGTGTCTAGACCCTTTAAACTTGCCTAATTTTCGGCATTTCGCCTAATGATACTTTATTCTTGTGCTTGTAGGTTTCTTGCAGTTGGCAGGTGGAACGAATGCTCACACTGTACAAGGGTTAAAAAGGGAGGGGCTTTTCCAAGCACAATCAATTATCGGTAACTTAGAATCTTTTGTCAAATGTCAAAACATATTATTCTATAGCTCTTCGAGCAGACAGCATCTGTCATAGCAATCCCAAACACGCCCTTGATCACTCATTCCATGCTTCTTAATCCGAAATTGACAATAATCTAATCTAGCTCATATCGTTTCCTTCTTTGATCTAGAGAACTTGGTAGCTGAAAAACCGAAAGCTTCGATTGGTGGGATAGCATATGGAGGTTATGCGCGCAAGGTTAGTGTATAACATGATCTCCTGCTTTGCTCATAATGTTTGTCCTTTTGTTTGCTAATGATATAGCAGATTGTTGGGAGGATATTGAGATCGATGCAGTTAGAACATGGACTTGGTTGCATTGAAGATCATCCGGATTATATGTTGATGGCAGTTATTGAAGCTCTTAAATTGGTTGGAACAGTTAAATGCTATGATGTTCCTTAATTTTTTCATTGCATGGTTAAAATACTATCTTTTTTTTAAGGTATTTGTTTGAACGAGCAATATTAGATGTGTGTCATCGCGGTTACACGATTATATGTTCGAGGTGCGTCATCATCGTTATACAATTTGCCAAATTTGCGAATTGAAAGAATCATGGTCGAGATTGAAGGGGTTCGTGTCGAAAAATTGATCAACACTTTTTATATCGCATATTAGCGTGTTTTCGTTCTTATGTTTTCGATGAGTTGATAGGTAGTGTTAATCATCTCCTTTTAACCCAAATAACATTAAGATTCTAATTTTTGAGTAAATTCTCTAATGAGTTGTCAAAATAAATTTTAAGTAATTTTTCTAAATATATAAGCTGTTATATGAAGTAATTATGATGGTTTTGTAATTTTTTAGTTGTTTTCACTTACAAAGTTCGTATTCTCTTTATATCCTTTTTGGTTTTTCTTGATTTTCTGAAATTTGTAAACTGCTTGTCATTTTATCTATTATTTCAAATACTTGTTATAAATAAATCAAAAATATATTTCAACCTTTTGTTTTCAAGGTGCGTAGTAATAACTGAAAACTTAGTTGTGCATAGGGCCGAGCGGAGCCTTTTGAGCCCGAGCCTTCTTTGTTAAATTTTAACAATTTGAGCTAAATTGGAGATTGGTTCAAATTTCAAACCAAGTTTAAACGAATTCTAGTCGAGCTTCAATATAATCATTAGATTTTAACGATCTTATTCCGAGTTTTGAGTTTGATTCAAGTTTACAATTAGAGTTTAACATCATGAGTTCAAATGTTATGTATCAACATATTTTGAATTTATTAATAAAAATAATCATATCTTATACACTGTATTATTTTTCATTTAGTCTGAAGCAAAAAAATCATATAACAACTTATATCATAAATGTAATTTTTTTCTCGAGCATTTTTATCATAGCAAAATCGTTCACGAGCATGTCCATGAGTCATTTATCAAACATGCACTCAATCTTTCTAACAGTATATCCTCTCATTTAAACTTGGTTGAATTAAAAAATTCAGCCTAAGAAAGTCAGTAGTTTATATCTTACAACATTAATTATCATTAAATTAGTGGTGGTGATTCAACTCATCAATGATCTGCCCAACAGACTCTCGTTGGATTAACCGTGGCTATACGGAAGTTATGACACAAGCAGATGGTTGAACACGTAGTTTGTATAATGACACGTGGAAAACTGCATGTACACGTGGCAATAATGTAGTGTCTTCAAGTAATAACACGTGTATTGCCTGAATTCTGGAATAACGGTTTGGTTGTTGGGTCAGTGAGACTTTTCAAAGGGCCGATCCTCTTAAGCTACTCGCTGCGTTTGCTAACTTGTTAGGTACTCGCGCTTGTTGCGATCCTTGTGGACACAAAATAATAACAGAATAAAAAATACAAAAAAGTAAACAACGTTCGGGAGAAGCGAAGGCGAGTACAAAATAACAAATACTCGAGCAACTGAAGAATAAAAAGACGAATACAGTATAAATACGGTCACGCGCACGCCGTCCATCTTCTTCCTTTTCCTCCTAAAACCTCAAAGCTCTCGCCTTTCCAACAACCCTTTTCCTAGCTAAAGCCACAAAATTTAACATGAGCGGCTCTTTCCTGAGGAAATCTAGCGTTAACCACCTGTTACGCGGCCGAAACTTCACCGACATTTCCCCAGATCCGACGACGAGGACGATGACAGCTTTTAATTCCATCAACAGACACACAATTTCTCATTCTAGACCTTATTCTCGATTCCCCCAATTTTTCAGGAAATCTAGGGATGTTACTGAGGTTTTCCCTCCTGTTTTAAACTCTCCTTTCTCCTCTACTTCTTCAGCTTCTTCGAGTTTTGCGGCTTCTTTTGTTGGTTGGTACTTGGGGATGGTCAAATCGCGGCCTATTTTGACAAAGAGTGTTACTTGCTCTCTCATTTATACTGCGGCTGATTTTTCATCTCAGGTATGTGTTGATTAGTTTGTTATTTGAGCTCTGTTGCACATGATTTGTTGTTTCGAAATTGTGACATAAATGCTGGGTTCTGTGGATTTTTGCTGCTTTCTGTATTTGGTGTGTGTTTTATATCTTTTCATTGTTTCTGTGTTGAGCTTGTGGATTTTGCAGTAAGTTTAGAGAGAATAATACTTGGTTTAGAGGCAAAGTTGTTTGCTCATGATTATGTTTTAGCCGTTGGCCTTTGAAATTTTCTAGAAGTTGCTCTTTAGAAACTCTTTTCTGGTTTTAAGAACTGAGTGGAAGATTCTCAATTGTAAATGGAATCAATGCTGGGCTATTATTTGTTTATAATTTATTTGTGGGTTTAGTTTGGATATCAGTTGATGGTTGTAAACTTGTAATAGTGGCTACTGAACTTGATGTTGCTAAGTGCACGGACTAGGGAGGCAAATGGGGCATGGTTCTGCATTTTGCTAGTTTTTCATGTCATCTTAATTCATAATCGCTAGTTGATATAGCCGCCTTCCTTGCTAGTAGGGTACGCTTATTTGTCTAGTAGCCTCTTAACCTCTTGACATAATTGATTCCATTCTCACATTGGTTTGTTCTACCTTCATTGTTTTATCTTAAATTGTTTGTTTCCACCATATAATGAGCCTCACTGGGAAGAATAATCCATCAGGTTCATGTTCAGTAGTTAGATTGCTCATTCGAGTCATCTGTAAACCAAAAGAGTTCCACTAGGAAAGGAAGTGGGAAAATTTCTTCACGAACATAAGTTTCTTCTACATTTTTTGATAATGTATTGGATAAATTCACAAGTCGGACCATAGATCCTATTTTTTTTATTTGCATTCCATGTGAAGATTTTATTTCGAGAAATCTGAAATGAAGTTATGCTGTATTGTATGCGTCCTTCAGGTGTTTAATATGATCACTAGCATTGTGTTCTTATTTTCAGACAATGGCACGATCAGCTTCAGAACCATATGATGCGGTGAGGACGCTGCGGATGGCTGGATATGGGATGCTAATTTTAGGACCGTCTCTTCATTTCTGGTTCAACTTGGTGTCAAAACATTTTCCGAAACGAGATTTAATCACAACATTTAAGAAAATCATGTTGGGTCAGACTATCTATGGGCCTACCATGACTGTCCTTTTCTTCTCCTTGAATGCCCGGCTGCAAGGTGAGCTTACATTTCCCTTTTTCTTTTCGATACAGCAGTCTGTGTGGCAATGGGATGATGGTGTCTAATTCAGTAATTTGTATATATTGGCCATGCTCAGGTGAAAATGGTGAGGAGATTGGTGCAAGGTTGAAACGCGATTTACTGCCTACAATGTTGAATGGTGTCATGTACTGGCCTGTATGTGATTTCATCACTTTCAGATTCGTCCCTGTACATTTGCAGGTACAAAAATTACCCCTGCTACGACTTCACTTTTAGATTTTGCTTCCAGGCTAGTATTCTAAAATATTCCATATTTCATGTTGACAGCCGCTAGTGAGTAATTCATTTTCATATCTATGGACCGTCTATATGACATACATGGCGAGCAAGGATAGAGTCGAGGCTACAAATTGATTGAGTATAGGTTAACCCTGATTTCCGGGTCTTATTATTCGTACTTCTACCAAATGCTGCAATGTTCACTTTGTTTCTGATATAGCTCTGTGGCAATTTTAACAAATTGGATGGATCTTATTCTGTAAAGCTCTGGCCATAGCAATATATTTATCGTGTTACACAGTTTTGTTTGTATATGCTTATTTCTGATATTATTCTTTTGATTTTGCTTCGACTTTGAATATGTTATCACCATAAATAACAATTCCGTGAAACTAATTTTTTGTGAAAACGATCTCCTTATAAGCAGTGTCTCTTTCAGTTCAGCTTGAATCCTGTAAACATTAAACAGGCTCCCAGTAACGATGATAATAAAGTAGAACAAATTGCTTTAACTGGCTCAGATTATTATCTGGTTAATCACTGTTACCGCTTGAATTTTTTTTGTTCGAAACACACCCTGAAATAACAGGTTCTTCTCGAGGGATTCGCAAAACAGCATGTATGAAAGGGGCAAATGGTTCACAATGATAACCAATGATGCCAAAAAATAAGACAAATAAAGATGTGAAAAGTGAAAATTGAAAAGAAAGCTGCTTTATTCTATTGATAACTCCAGTACATTAAAGCACAATCATAAAAGAAATCAGATATTAACTAAAGAATGGTGTGGACTTCTAAAATACTAATTCTAACCTGTATCTTATCTTGCATTTTACTTTATTAACAAGTATCCGTTGAACAACCATTTGTCTTACGGATCCCATTCTCAACATAACTGAAATAACAGTTCATAAATCAGAATCAAATCCAACTTCTTTGCTGTTTTCATTAAAATTGCTCGTCATTCTTCACACCCTCGCAATGAAATTTTCTCGAGAATTGTCGGCCAATCTTCTCCAATTAATCGGGGATTCAGCTCCATTGCAGCATGAAAATCCAACATAGAAGCAACACAAGAATCACGAACAAATTCGCCATTACCCTTTCTCAAATGATTACTGCGACGTCTCGAGCTAGCCAAGCCAACACACGGCTCAATCAACCTCTTCAAATACATATCCAACGCATTATTCAACAAGTTAATACAATCCACCGACACCCTAACCCCCTCACTCTCCAACTTCCGCTCCAAACGATTCCTTAACAATCTCGTATCAGGCAAAAACCCATCGTTCAGACAGGTCTCTCGATAGTGACCTCCGCTTATCGACACGTGTGAAATAGTTTTTCGAGATCCGCCGCCTAAATTCATGGATACTCCAAAAGGAGCAGTAACTGGGCCTCGACTTTGCTCAACCTCTTCTCCATCTTCCTCGGAGGCGATTTCGACAGGTCTGCTGCCTAGCGACAACAACTCTGTTGCGCTTTGCTGCTCGCACGTCATCATACTTTGAGGCTTCCCGAGTGGGCCCAATGGGCTTGGACGGTCGCTCAACTTTCGATCTTTGTTTAAGGCGTCTCCATTGAGTGACTGAACACAGCTTTTAGGAGTTTTGCAGTTGAGATTGGTTTCTACTCTTCTGATACGTTTTGGTGGAGCGAGTCTTGCAGTGCAAGCATTCTTGAGGATTGATTTGATCAGGCGGTTGTGAAGAGGGACGTTTTCTCTACCGATGATCTTGATGCAGAGCTTGTTGAAATCGGACTTGGTTGTCTTGGAAGAAAATAATCTGGTCAGCTGATTGAAGTACATGTCCGCTCTTTGATGCCCGATTCTTTTGACAATTAAGGCTTTGAGCTCTAATGTATTTATTCTACTGAAGCTTTGATTAGACATTCTATCTACTTATAAAAAGTTTCTCGATTTCTCCAAATATAAATGCTGAACCAAATCAATAATGTATATATACAAACCCTAATGCCAAAAACACTGTTTCATCTGCAACAAATCAGAAATATACAATAATCAATAGAAATCAACCACAAATTCTTGAAATTAAAACCAAAGAAACAAAAATCGAATCCTAATTTTTCAAATTCGGTATAAAACACATTGCGCGCAAATTAAAATACACCAATCTTACTGAACAGAGCAACTCATAAGAACAAGAAATTGATACACGGAATTGCGTAAGCGGAAGTAAGAGAAACTAAACTCGACAGAATCAGGGAGATTGAAGCAGCAATTAAGAACAAGATTGAAACCGCAATTGACAAAATTCGAAGCAATTTGAAAACCGGGAAAATTGAATTGAGAATTGGGAGGGAGATGAAAGACGTACCAAAGTGGAATTAGGTTTTATTGTTTTGCTCGGATTTGAGCTTACCACTACGAACGAGGGGTTTCTCTGGCGATCGATCGTTTGACTGTATTCGTGTCGCGACTTAGAGCGGAATCGTAAAGGGCTGCTCCTCTATTTGGGCTCTTTGAATTTTCTCTTTTTGGACACCGAATGTTTTGGCCCTTTTTGTGACGGCGTTAACCATATATAATAAAAATTTTTTTTTACTACTAATGAGAAATTAATATTCACTTTGCCATTTTATTAGGTTCTTTTTTTGCTCTTACCTTTGTTCACTTGTAACTACCTTCTCCTTCCTATCTAATTTGAGTTTTGCAACTTCAAACCTCTATATCTCACAAATCGTTAATTTTTTTGAATCGACGTTTTGAAATATTTTATTTGTTTTAATTTTATCTTTAAAATGATATAAATTTTGAATTTTTCGAAAAAATAAAAAATTTATCGCAATCTTATACATAGTATAATAACTGTATAATAATAATCATAATTTTTCATGAAGACATTATACAATGTATAAGAGTGGTATAATATTATTTAAAAAAGAATATATAGAATACATTATACCACTCTTATATAATGTATAATGCATTAATGAAAAAGTAGCAAAAACATGTATTATACAATGTATACGACTATAATAAATTTTTTTTACTAGATTGTGAATTTTATTGTAAAAATAACCACTGTTATACCATATATAAGAGCTTTTATATCAGGTTTAAGGTCTTCATGTCATGATTTTTATGGGGAAATTGGTCCTATTATGAACATAAAGGAGAAAAAAATCTATATAAATTCATTATTAAACTTTACACCATTTATAAAGCCTTCATGAAAATGCAGTAAAAATGGCATTATACCACAATTATACACTATAAGATTGAGAAACATTAATTTTTTTTGAAAAAAACAAAGTGTGTGTCATTTTAAAGGTAAAATTAAGACGAACAAAATATTTTGAAGCGTCGATTCGAAAAAATCAACGGTTTGTGAGATATAGACTTTTGAAGTTGCAAAATTCAAAATAAATAAGAAAGAGAAGGTAATTATAAGGGTTGACAAAGTCAATTTAAAAAAGGGTAAAAGGAAAAAAATGTTTCTCTTTTTTATGTAAAAGAAAAAAAAATTCTTAATTTTTAAGTTTTATAAATTTTAATAAGAAAATATGGAAAATAAAAAAATAACCCTTCCTTTTGGGTTATTGTCGTCTTTGTGTAAAAAACAGTTAGAATTTTATTTTATCCGTATAAAAATACAGTTAAAATTTATTTTACAAACCACTCTTGTCCTACCTCAATGTGGAATTGTAGATAAAATATTGACCGTCTAGATTCTTTTATAACATGAAAAATATAACATGGACACCATTTCTCTCCTCAAGATCGTAGAATTTGATAATTATTTGTTACGTTTATATAAATTTTTAATTATTTTCCACTACTATTTTTCTAATGTATATATTTAAGTTAATATAACCTTATAACTGTTAACATAATCAAGTATCGCCAGAAGCGTGCATACAACGAAAAATCTCCAAGCGGACAGTATTCGCCTGGAACAAGGAAAGATACTACGAAGAGGCTTGGAATGTTCCTGTCGATCCAGGCGGATCCCATCCGCCCCAAACATAAGGACTTGGTAATAATCTAGGCGGATTATATCCGCCCCAAATTTGGAAGAGGCCAAGTCTTCCCTTATTTCAGAGAAGTGTCCAAACGGCCACCAAGCTGAGTCGGCTTGTCCACCTGGACCGACCCCGACACCTCGGAGGTAAAGAATTCAATTAATATTCTAGGTCTACACAGAGACCTCCATAATTGGAATTCTCGTTTCAGATAAACTTTATCATATCAACAAGATAAAGATCTATTCAAACTAGAACTTTGGTTGATTCATACTTTGGATCAGACCAGGAGATGTTCAAGGAATATAAAAGGACCCTTTGGGTCACCACGCAGAGGTACGTATTCTAAAATAGCACACAAACTCCAAGCCTCCTCTCTTAAATTCGATCTAACTTAAGTATCGGAGAGGCTATGCCGGTTATACGGCTAGTCTCCCATAGCAACGTTTATTATTTTGCAGGAACCTTCAAACCACGCTAAGAAGGAGCATTGGAGTCAATTTCAGTTAACAAGTTAGTGCGTGAAACCACGTCCCAAGCTAATCTTACATTGGTGCGGTGAGCGTGGATTGACTTTGCTTGCTTAGGCGAAAATTTCAATTCACACGAACATTCGGATAATCGAAAAATTTCAGTTCCTAGTTAAGTCTCAAATGGTTCACAACGGAACAAACAATCATCCCCCAACCACAGGGATAACTGTCACGGGGATGCCACTGCCTAAGACTGGCGACCACCCCCATGGTGATGGACTCGTCGGAGGAGATAACCCTCCCTCTTCTTCAGTTGCAACAAAAATACAAGATCACTCCAGAAGAGATGGAGGCATATCGGAAATCAGTTGTCGAGACATACATATCTTCTGGCGTGATGTATGGTGATTTGAGCAAAGCTGGTTTGGTCATATCTAGGTGGGATACAATACCGCCTCGTAACTTGATCGATGATTTTTACAGTGCATTACAGGGGCATATGCCACCCCACCTCTACAACATCACCTAGCCAGCTTTCACGCCCATCATCCCTCACACAAATCCCTAGATTGCTTCCACCACATTCTCGGCAACCTCGGATACCATAACCACGTAGCTCATGGGACTGAACTCAGTCGGATAATCAACTCAATTATTATTACTCCAGGGACTAGTATCTATAATGAAAGATAGTTAAATTCCGCCTGGAGACATAGGGCCGACGCTGGCCGCCATCCAAGGATAAGGAATAGGCACGCAGCCTAAACCAATCCCAAAAGCTAGAAATTTAAAGCGGGCTGTCGAGCCAGAGAGTGAAGAAGAAGAAGACCTAGAATTTGAGAAGAAAGCCAAGAAGGTCTTTGCAAAATTGGCTGTACCTTATCAGGAGGCAACATCGAGGACCAATTTTTCACCATTCAAGAAAAACATCCTCGATCAAACCTTTCCTAGGCTCATCTACATACCTTCCCTCGATAAATATACGGGAAAAGATGATCCAAATTATCACACTGCTGATCTTAAGAATTGAATGGAAATGGTGGGAGCTATTGAGACATATAAATGATGACACTTTTTAGCCACATTAGGATGACCTGCGGCCCGGTAGTTCACCTCTCCCCCCCTAATTCCATAGGGAGCTGGGACAAACTCAGTGACGCATTCTGCAAACACTTTTTAGGCTCCACCCCAGCCGGATTGGTAACAAGGAGTCTACACGAAGTTGTGTAGGCCCAGAAGAAAGCCTCTGCGATTATTACAACCGCTTCAATGAAGCCTGCCTGGAAGTACGAGATTTAGATTTCAGCATCGCCAAGAGGCAATGTTGAAAGGAACACGAAGTAGAGATCTTAGAAATGCAATCCTTACAGGGCATCCCAAAAGCCTCCAGCAAATTCTTGGCATGGCCAAAGACTTAATCCCAGCAGATGAAATAAATTTCAACCGAAGGAGAGAAGGCTGGGGTAGAGAAGCAAAGAGAGAGGATAGACCCAGATTTGATGACAGAAGGCGAAAAGGTCAAGGCGGATCTAGTCGAGGTGGATATCTTGATAGAGAAGAAGACCACCCTAGGTTGAATACATCTTTAAGCCAGATACTAGTGGCGATCAAAAAGACCCCCGAAAAGAAAAACATCTATTTCCCTAAAATTCCCGAAGGAGTCTCCTTGGGGTGGGATTTGAACAAGTATTGTGATTATTATTGAGCCAAAGATCATCACACGGATGATTGCAGATCGCTAGCCGATATACTGCACGAGTTGATCAGGGCTGGGAAATTTAGCTAGTTCGTAAAAGGAATCACTAAGAAACATGAAAGGAAAGAAGGAAGCGAAGATGAGAGAGAAGATAACTCGAATAAAAGGTTTGACGGCACGAAAGAAATTATCATGGTGATTTCCGGGGGACCAGAATTTGAGTCACCCAAAAAGAAAGCTAGAGGTTCGTCTAGCAAAAAGAACGTTGAAGGCGAGGTGAAAATCTTAAAGCCATTCAGGAAAGACTCGCTAGTCGAAAAATAGCACGCTGATCCCATAGTCGTAGAAGCAACAATGGAAAACTTCACATTGAGAAGAATCCTTCTAGACACAGGCAGCTCGGTGAATATCATCACCAAATGCGTTGTTGAGAAGTTGGTAGTACGTCACTCTCAGATTCAGGCTGGATGCTCGTCGCTCATTGGGATTAACGGCCAACCCATACAATCTTTGGGCGAGGTTACATTGGAAGTGGAAATGGGAAGCCTCAATCATAAATTCCGAGGGAAAGTAGAGTTCACCATGGCTGACATTTTAGTGGAATTCAACGTCATATTGGGCAGGCCTTTCCAAACTGAAACCCGCATGCTCATCTCCCTGATGGACTTGGTATTTCACATACCAACTACAAAAGGGATCGCGGTAATAATAGGTAACCCCCAAGTAGCTCAGGAGGCGTACCTAGCCTCATTGCACAGAGAATCGTTCCTGGTGGAAGAGGAGTATGAGATAAACCAGAGAAAATTGAGGCAGCAGAGGAATTGGAAGAGCTCAAGGTTGGTCCAAAACGCTTGCTTAAAATTGGGAAGAACCTCTACAATGATGCAAAGGCAAAAATAATTTGCGCCCTCACAGACTAACAACACCATTTTCATGGTCATCCGAAGACCTCGTAGGCATCAAACCTGAGGTCATGCAAAGCTGAACTTAAACCCAAACGCCGAGCCGGTCATTCAAAAGAAGAGGAAGCATGCACCCGAAAGATAGCGGGCCATCGAAGAAGAGGTAGGCAAACTCTTAAAAGCTGGACACATTAGAGAGGTTCATTATCCAAGTTGGTTATCCAATGTAGTGTTGGTTAACAAACCAAGCGGAGCCTACAGAATGTGTGTAGACTTCACTGACGCGAACGAAACCACTCCGAAAGATGCTTACCCGCTCATGAGCATGGATCAATTGGCTGACGCAACGGCAGTCTATTCACTGTTAGAAACCAAATGTGGATATAATCAAATACCCATGCCCCCGCCGATGAGGAAAAAACATCCTTCATAACCCATGAAGGCACTTATTGCTACACGGTCATACCCTTTGGCTTTAAGAACGCGGGTGCAACTAATCAAAGGTTGATTAATGAGATGTTTTGAGATGAGATATAAAAATCAGTGGAAGTATATGTGGACAATATGATACTCAAAAGCAAGAGCGAGGCGGAACATGCAGAAGATGTAACACTCCCGGATTGGGAGTGTCATGGTAACAGTAACTATCAGTAACTTATCCATTTACCATATTTCACATTAATACTTAAACAAATTCACTTTCAATATTCATATACGAAAACTCCAAAAGCCTAAAATATGTAAATACCTACAGTAGTTATAACTCCAGATATTATCGAAATAAAATTCTCACTCCTCACACTAACTAGTACATG
>CATIWQ010129163.1:0-17098 GCA_949673415.1 Euphorbia schlechtendalii | reverse complement strand
ACCAAAATATGTTTAAAAACATAATTACATTGTTTGCTTAAAATCTTTAATCTTTAATATTATTTATTGTAATCAAGTATAAAAATTGAGTAGGATAAAATATAAAATCTTAAAATAATTATAAATTTAATATATAAATATGTAATAAATAAATAAAATTATTCGTCGAGCCGGGTTTGGGTATTATATAAAAACAAAGTCCGGCCCATAAAATTTTGGACTTTGACGGGCACGAGTTCGGGGCCAAGTATTTTTGAAAAATGAGTGTCCAAACCCGTCCAGTTGAAGCGGGCTCAAGCGGGTAGTCCGGCCCACGAACAGGTCTAGATTATTCCATATAGAGGTACCAAAAAATGGATTTAGAGTATAATTGTACTGAAAACCATCTGAATGTGTTCAAATACTTAGTTCATAACACAAAGAAAAACATAAAAAAATTCATTTTGGTCATAAATATTGATTACAACAACTGAAAAGAGATAAATCCGAACGTAACTTAAATTAATGCTATCACCACTGCTTCTTGGAGCAATGAAAACTAAACTTAAGAGCATCTCTAATAAACATTCAAATTAATGACAAAGATGAATAGACTAGACATTTTATAAATTTGTCACAATAGATTGTGAATTCTAATTGTCTATTTGACCTTTAATTATATTATTTCAAATTAAATAATAATAACTAACCAATTGAAATCAATTGAGCATTAAAATAATATTTAATTGATGAGTCATCTAGTCTATTTGATTTTCTATTTGTGAACAATCAAATAGATAATGTTGATAATAAATGATGACACATCATCTAACTTTAGATGTTCTGCAAAACAAGAAAAAATCTATACATTAGGAGGAGATGGAGAGCAAATAGGAATGTAAAGCGTCAAGCAGTACCAAAGATTTGGGATCTGATATGGAATTGTGGGAAATGGTTAATAATGAAAATAAAATGATATAAGATAATTAACACGGAGAGGAGAAATTAGGGGTATAATGGAATCATAAATGGACTAGATCCACGTCAACTTTCATAACTGTGTAAAACCTGATGACATGGATTATAATGGCAATTTCCCAACAATCATTTCACAATGGGCTATGAATGCTGAAAAAATCAACAAAAATTATGGCACACCTCTACTTCCATATCACACAGGTAACAAATTTGAAAATCACAGTTGTGCACGGAACGATTCGAAGTTCCAATGCAATATTGCGCTCCAGTGACCAGTCAAATAACTTCTGAAAACAGTATATCACATATTTCTAACCTTTACATCAAAATTAGCTAAAACCAATCCAGCAGTTCTAATTTAACTAGGTTACTATAAGACTTGTAACAAACTGATATTTTTCTGTGGTGAATTCTCTCGCAACAAGACTTCTGTAACCCAAAAAATTGCAAAAACTCATGATTAGCATTTATTCATAAAATAAATTCAAAACAGCTACTTCTTCCCAGGGTCGGTACAAACAAGAACAGCCATGTAATTCCAAGATGAAAAAAGAACAAACCAGCAGCCAATTAGGCAATTACACCCTCATATATTAAATTATGTAGAAAACTGCATCTAAAAAAATGGCAAGGACTACAACAGTGAACTGAGGGAAGAGAAGAATGCACAGTTAAGAGTAAGAACTAATATCATCAGTGATGAGTGAGCTTGCGTTTCTTAGCCAACTTTCTCATCCGCTCTCGCCTCTCCTCTTCCTCTATCAGCCGGAGTTGCTCCTCATCCTCCTTCCTTGCTATTCTTGCACTGCACCCACCCACCATTCACAACATTATTACACAACCCAACAAGAATAGAAAATCTGGAAAATAACCACTCATGCGGGAAACAATTTTGTTTCATGAATAACAATATCTTTCATCTTAGTCAATAAGATTCAACTATTTAGTATGTCACTAACCTCCGTTCCTCCTCCTCCAAGATGTCATCAAAGCGAACCTCCTCTATATCATCATCATCATAATCCCTATTCCTATACCTATCAGAACTGCAAAAGACAAGAGTCATTATTTAATTAAATAACTCTTCTTAGTTTTGTTTTTAAAACATCAAGTCCAAACAAAACAGAATTCATGCCAGAATCAGGCATAAGAAGCATTACTTGAACATTTTTCTGATCATAAGGAAAGGATCTTCATCTTCATCTTCGTCGTCAAAAGGTCTGCTAGGTTTTCTCTTTACACGAGTATCTTGCATTGATGGACGCGATGGTAACTGCTTAGCCGGATTACTTACCTGCAAATTAATCAGGAAATAAATTAAAAATGATCTTTGACAAAGAATTAACAGCACTAAATAATAAGAATTAGCACGAACCTGAGATCTGGAAGGTGCCACCAAGGGTTTTGGCTTTGATAAAACCTTCTTAGGTTCTTGTAACAACCGCTTACGTTCAACTTCTTGTTTAGAATATGAAGATTGCATCTTTGGCAGCAGAGGCTTGTGTACAGGAGACAGGATAGCCTTTCCACCTGGTGCAGAAGCCTTCTTCTGCCCAGTAGTAAGAGGAGCCTGAGAAGTCCCGCCTTTTGGGCCTCCAATGGGCCGGCCGGGCCCAGTTCCGTTGCTTTCAAGCTTTCTTCTCCTCTCTGCTGATGCCAAAGGCCGGCCAGGCCCACTTCCATTGTTGCTTTGCTTCTGGCTTCTACTGTCCATTGCTGCCACGGGCCGGCCAGGCCCTGTTCCATTGCTGCTTTGACCCTGTCTTCTACTGTCCATTGGTGCCACGGGCCGGCCAGGCCTTGTTGCATCTTTTCTTTGAAGCTGCCTTCCACTGTCCATTGATGATACAGGCCGGCCAGCACCACTTCCATTGTTTTGAAGCCGCGCTCTAGAGTCCGCTGATGAAAAAGAGGGCCTGCTGGTGGATGCTGATCCATATGCCCCTGATTTAGAAAGCACATGGCCATTCATGGGAATTGGTTTTCCCTCCTCGCGACCACCACTACGGATATATCGGGCACTATTACCTGTTGGTTGTTTGCTCTTATGAGACACAGGTGCAGTTCGTGCATCTTGAGCATCAGAAAAAAAAGGCATGTGTAAGTTTTTCATAAAAAAAAATATAGTGCACCGAGCAACATGAACCAATTTTTAATACCAAAACAAATCATTACCAGATTTTGAAGCAGATGCGTTTTGAGATACAGGAGGTCTTGTAGTAGTTGGGAGTTCTGCATCATCAGATAACAGGAAGGAGTAATCTCGTGTATCTTTAATTTTCTGAACTTTTGATTTTAGCTGCCCACACAATAAATCTGTGCTATTAGATCAGTTGTTCTCGGTACAGAAAGAAATAACAGCTAAAACCCCTCAGCCTAACCCTGAACCCACAGAAGAGAGAAGGAAAAAATATCAGAAAGGACACACTGCTGGAGATACCTCATTTCTGACTTTAGGTACTTGGTCTTGTGTTCTATTCTTTGAACCTGTGCCAGTTGAAGAAGAGTTCTTTCTATCCTGCAGCAGCAGCAAGCTTTAATCAATACAATAAATAATGCCCACACAAGCACAAATTACATACATAGGAATGCAACCTAATTGACATCCACGTTGAATTAGGATGAAATTTTCCTTCCATAGTAAAACTGAACAAAATTAAGTTCTGAATACAGCTAATGCAATTGCGACATGGCTAAAGAGGATGTAGATCAACCATCACATTATATATTCATTTATACATATTTTTCTCAGTTTCCTTTTCAAACCAGTTTTATCTCATATTGTAAAAAAGAAATATTCACCGATTAACAAGGCTGAACTTAGGTAAGACAAGTTTCCCTTAAATAGCTAGTCCAAATAGCTCATTTTAATAGGCGCTAATTGCACACTCAGCTGAGAAAAGCCGTCATGACACTAGTTAGATTCTCCTCCATATGCAAGAGTGTCGCGCAACCACATACTTTATGTTGATAATTTTATGAAAAATATGCACCTAAAAGAGTAATAGCATAATAATGTCTTTTGAAAATGACCACACAAAACACAGTCAAGGAGCATTCATATTACCAATCCAATTCCTATATGAAAAACACAAAGTAAAACGCATAAATAAGCATTTCAGTTGATTTTGAATGTGATTCAAAAGTCCAATAACAAATAATCAAACGTTGAGGATACATACATTTTGAGTGCTGGAACTTTTGAATATCAAATGTGGATTTTCCAACAATGTTTTGCTTTCTTCGATAACTCTTTGAGCAATCACTGGCTGTGATGGACCAAAGAATGACCCATAACTGCAGAAAGAAGAAATCAGAAATCAAATCAAATGTTCAATCATTATGAAAATGTAAGTTAATAAAGCTACTTGATATGTAATAAGTAAAGCGGATATTAGTAAGTTCACATCATTAGCAATTGCTCCAGTCAACATGCATAATAAAGAATGTAAGGTTTAATAAGCTACGATAAAAAGGAATCGGATTAAAGGGGCCCCCATTAATGAAGCTATTTAAGGACTATAGATTCCTGCAGAACTGTAACCCAGATTAAGCATACACACATAAGGAGCAAGGCAATTAACAATACAAGTATACAACCCTAGCATTAAACTCAAAAACTAAGTGAGTCTCAATCAACAAGTCAAAAATAAAAGCTAGCCTTAAAATTAAAAAACATAGCAATGAAGCTTTGTTTATTGACACAAATGGCTTGCACCAGGCACAATAAAAATGTTTAGGCGAGATAAGAGGAGATAAAGATAAACTCAACAATTAAAGACTTTCAACTGCAGTCAATGACTTCAATTTGGTTTAAGAATCTTAAAATGGTTCGATTTACTAAAATAATAATTTTACTACTTATTCGCCGAAATTCATTCATATCCTCTGCTCATAGGCAGCAGTCACGGTAACTGAATCACCAGTCAAAACATGTACTACATGCACAAATTCTCTATAAAATCTATCCTAGCATTGTGCATCCTTAAATCATTTAAAACAAAAGCAATGATGATGCATTATGTGAATTAGAAGCAATAATATCTACGTATGCACAAAACATCATGTTGTGATAAGGAAACAGAAAATACAATTAGGGTAACAACAAAAAAAAATGCACATCTACTCACTTGTCTGAAGATCTCTTTTTCATCTCCTGGGATTTGGAAACAGCAGAACCATTTTCCTTCTGCAACTTCTTCCTTATTTGTTCTTTAATCCGTGCTCTAAGTTCAAGATACTCCTGTGCCTCTGCACTTGGTCGTTCCTCATACTCCTCAGCTTCTTCCTCTTGTTCATACCCTTCCTCATCATAATCTTCATACCCCTATATGAAGACAAACATAACTAATGCTTCAAATCATAAGCCCAAAGTTAAAGAAAAATTCTAAACGATGGATTTAAACATCAAATCAAGAAGACTTACATCTTCTTCATACTCCTCCATGCTGGATCAGTAAATGGGTGCTATTTACAACTACTGGACGTCTGATATATGAAAATTTAAAAGAAAGTAAGGACAACACACAACGAGAAAGAAAATACTAGGAAAACAAACAGTGGAGTACTGATTATTTTGTTTTGCTACCTCCTGTAAAAAGTACAGGTGTAAGAAAATGCAGTCTTCCAAGTTTAATCGTGTCCAAACCAACACATATTGATCTAGAATCAATGAATGTCAAAATATCGATGGAGATGCACTTTATTTTGGCCGTGATGGAAATGAAAAGCAAAGAGAATTCTCAAAAGAAAAACCAAAATCATTAAGAACAAAAAAAGGGGGAAATTAACTAAAATTGTAGAAAATCAAAGCCTCGGCTGAAAATAAATCAATAACCCCATAATCAACGAAATCAATTGATGTTGAGCTAATCTGAGGTTCATAAAATCGAGTCTTCGAAATCATTATCTATACAAATAACTGTAAAAACACCAACCTAAGTTCATTCAACAGAAAAATCAGGATCTATAGTAAATCCAAATGCCGTAATCAGATCAACAATCACAAAAACCAATGAATGAGAAAAAAAATCTGAAATCTGTAAGAAAAACATGAAAATTACCTCAAATATTCCGGAATCGACGAAATCGGATCAAAATCAAGCGGTTTAGATCGTAGAATCCGTCGAAGAGCTCCAAAATATGCCAAGACGAAGAGAAACGCGGAAAGAAAGCGAAGAAGGCTACCAGATCTATATAGCAATGATACGGCGACCAAGGAGAAGAGGGATCGTACGTGTAGGTTTTCGGGGATAAAGAAGAGGAAACGGAAGGTGCCAGAGAAATATAGGGTTGTCGCTAACGTGCGCACTCGGGCGCACTGCGCATCCTGACCCATATTCGTTATTTGTTGAAAATTTGCTATTTTTCTTTTTTTTGCCTTGTGGTGTTGTTTTATCTGAAAAACGCCCTGCCCTCTCTCTTTACCGCGTTTGCTTTTTATTAATTGTATTTATTTTTATTTATGTATTTGTGGTATATAGTTATTTAAAGTTTTTATGCAAGACAAATGTTTGATAAAATGTCAACATGACCTATTATATTAGCTCATGCTCCAATTTATTCGTTCATGAATTAGTTTTGTTTGTTTACAAATTTTACTAATTTTATCACATTTTAATTTTTTAGTAAGTTATAAAATTTTTTTAATTGGTCTGTAATATTTTTATTTTTTTCTAAGTTATAACATTTTTTTAGTTGGTCTATTTTTAGTTTTTTAACTACAGAGAGAAAATTATTATTTTAGTTGGTATATGATTTTTTACTGAAAATAATGATCGGATTAATAAATTAATGTCCAATAACAATCCTAATTAAAAGTGGATGATAGTCGAACCAAGTCCCCCTACCTATCAAAGAACCAGCTGCTCTAGTTAACAGAGGAGCAGCCTGATTCACAAATCGACTAACATAAGCTAATTTGATATGAGAAAAGGAGTCTAAAAGGTCCAAACAATCCTGAAAATCAAGCCAATTGCAAAACAAAAATAGACTTGCTATTTAGAGCATGCTCAAGGGTTAATTGCGTCAAGTTCCACAATCACATTGTCAAAGCATTTATCCTTTAACCAACTCAACGCCTCTCTACTATTCATCGTCTCCGCCAAAAAAGCATCTCCCGCACCCGGCGATAAAGCACATTTTCATTCAAGAGTATGGTTACATTAATTATTTAAACAAAATTCCAAAAATATTTTTTAATGATTTGCTGAAACATTAGAGAATATTTTCTAGTCACATGTTCAAGTATACTATATCATATAATATTAAAGAAATATTGAAAAAATAGTAAAATACTTGAAATATCAAGAAATTATTATATATGAAAAACTTTGTAAATAATTTGTATTTGTATAAAAAATTAAGTGTAAAAGGGAAATATGTGATGACGACGGCAATAGTGAAGAAGGTGGAGAATAAGAAAAGAATAATTGTGTCATGGCAGAGTTTTGGTAATGGTAGCAAAGGTAGGTGATAGCGGTGGTTGTGGTGGTGACGGTAAAGGTGAATGTAGAGGAAGTAAAAGTTATAATGGTTGTAAACGAATTGATGGTGGATGCGAAAGAGGCATAGTGGTGGTGGGGAATCAAAGCGAAAGAGGTAAAAATGTAGATGACCTGTTATGATCAAAACACATAAAAGTATCAAAACCTTCACTAATTTTAAAAGTTGTACTATGAAGTTCAACTTTCATCCTCTTCACATGTTGCGGTTTATGCGGTCCAAAATTAAATAAAATTAAATGAATAGTTTTTAAAATCTCGATTTTCTTCATTATGTAAGTTTAGGTTAGCATTAAATTTCCAATTTATAAAATTTAAAATAAATGTAATGAAAAACCGTAGTAAGTTGTAATATTTTTTAATTTTTTTTCGTTAACTAACAAATTTATAACTTGGTTCATATATCGGTTAATAAAGATATGACAAATATGCACAAAACAATTTAGGCAATTCCTTATTAGCCAAAAAATCCAAAACCTATTGGTGTTTAAATTGGACAACTGATTTTAAGATAACTTGATGACAACATTATATTTAAGCTAATATAGAGTTTCTAGTCGATTCACTTCTCTCATAAAACGATCCCACAACCACGTTGCAAAAGATTAGACATTTGCAACATTCATTTTTCCATTGAAATAACGAATAAATCATTAATGATCTAAAAAGTTATTGGAACAAAAACGCTGGCATCGATGTTACACTCCATCCAATGAGTCAGAGGATGCCACCACAATTGAGACGTAGAAGTTGGAAAAATTGAAGCAATTCTTGGCTTAGATGATCATCATTCAGTTAGAAAGCCTAAGCCCTATATGGAAATTGAGAAACACTTCTCAATCATTAATTGTTAATAAAGTTATTACTCCAAGTCCAAATTGCCCGAAGCACAGAAGAAATTCTTGTGACCGTGTTAATATTGTTTCATACAACCCCAAACCGTCAACTCATAAGTGTATGAATATGTGGTGCCCAGCCTTCACATGGCTAACCAGCCGAAATAAATCACTACTTCCTAGCTGTAATATTTAGCTTTTGCATAAATAAAATAATAACATGACATATTGTTCCAATATGATTCTTAAGTATTAATATAAATATGACTTTAAGTATTGATATACAAGTCCAGCGAATTAAAATTTTTATTAGTTGGTCTATAAATTCACTAGAATGATAATAATCAAGCAAGCTATTTCACAAACATTATTTATGTTTTATTCATGTCCTTGCAACTTCAAGAAAAACACATACAAAATTTTATCACAGCAATGAGTAATTCAAAGTAACGTTTGACTGTTTTTTACTATTATCATTACGTGCAATCAATAGTCGCCCGGCTATTTTCTGTAAATTACAATGTCAATTTGTGTTACAATCTTCATGTTCATTCGGTACAATCTCCAATAAAAAAATAGTAGAATAAGCTATTAGTAAGCCATTGAAATTATGGAATAAATAGAACAGTTATACATGACAAATGATGACAATATTGCTAACAATGATACCACTGAAATGGGTTATTAATGTATAACTCTTATTTTCTCAAGACAATATTATCTCCTCTTATCAATTCAATTAGAACAAAAATCAAAAAATTGGACCAGCAGCCAAAATCTCCTCAGTCAGCTTGTTGTCCTCTCCAATCTTGTAATCTGTGAATGTTGCAAAGTTGTTTTTGAACAAACCAGCAAGTTTCAACAATGTCGCATTGTACGCATCCTTGTCCGACCACTGCAACACAAATTTCAAGTAAATCACAAACTAAAAATTCAGATTACGTGACAAATTAGTAATTTGACCCAAATGATGAAAAAAAAGGGTACTAACAGTGTTGATAGGATCCAGGATTTCAGAAGGCACTCCGTCAACCTCAGTCGGGATTTCGAGCCCAAAAACATCGGTTTTCTTGTACATGGCGTTCAACAGGCTGCCTGAGTGTATAGCGTCGATTATTTTCCTTGTGTATGCTAACTTGATTCGGCTACCCGACCCGTAGCTATATCAAACAAAATATATACCTCATTTCAGCTTTACTCAGGCAAAAATAGTTCGACATATAAAAAAAAAAGGATAAGGATTCTCTAAATTTAGAAAGTGGTACATTTGTAAATTTCAGTCGATATCAACCGTTCATTCAGTTTTAATGGTTAAGATTGGATTATAGTAGCTTGTGAGGTCCACGGTGAAAGTTAATCTTAACCATTAAAAGTGGATGGATGATTGAGATTAACTGAAATTTCCAAATGTATTAAAGTTGAAATTTAGATAACTTTTCCCCTAAAAAAATATTAAACGCCATACCTTCCACCTGACCAACCAGTGTTGACGAGCCAAGCAGTTGCGCCATGCTGCTGCATCTTTTCGGCTAGCATAGCAGCGTACTTAGTTGGATGCAACATTATAAATGCCGCACCGAAGCAAGCTGAGAATGTTGCTCGTGGTTCTTTCACGCCATCTTCCGTGCCAGCCACCTACAACCAAATCTATTATTAGCATTTGCTTTTTCCATATTTACGATGGGCCATTTTAAGGGCAGTTTGGGGTTATTTTCCCAGGCTGCTGCATTTTCAAGCTTCCGGAAATGAATAGCAAACATACTCTAATTAATTAATATTAAAAGTCAAAATCTTTTAACTAATGCCAGAATATGTTGTTCGATGAAAGTTTTGAGAGTAGATCTTTTCGAGACAGCAACTGTGACAGCAATCCCAAACAAGCCCTTAGTCTGTAAACATAAAATAAATACCAGAGCGGTGTAACCACTGATGAAATGGTACATGGTCTGAGGCAGGTTCAACTTGCTCACTGGTGGGAGCACGCCAAATGCGTCGCATGCCAAAAGGATTACATTCCTGGGATGTGGACCCACACATGGTATCTTCGCATTAGGAATGTACTCGATGGGGTACGATGCTCGAGTATTTTCTGCAGCAGGAGATAATTCCCCAGTGTTAAATAGATAGTACAGTGGAAAGAACAGGCGAAGTACTAAAATTTTAAAAATTGTTATGGGTACCTGTAACAGATCGATCAAGATAGTCCACTTCACGAGTGTGTTCATCAAACACCACGTTTTCCAACACTGCCAATGACAAGATAGTAATTCCCATTGTTAATGCGGCGAAACATGTAAAAACCCAAAGATAGAGTTTCGCTAGGAAAATATAGCATGTTCTGTCATTTTTCACTATCGTAACGACTACCGACTTCATTTTTACCAGTTCCAAATTTAATAGCATTCCAGATATCGGGCTCCTTCTCCCTTGCAAGATCGATGCACTTAGCATAGCATCCCCCTTCGATATTGGACACTCCAGTCCCAGTCCAGCAGTGTTCATCATCTCCAATAAGGTACCTATTCGGATCGGTAGACAGAGTTGTCTTTCCCGTGCCTACACAAAAATGCATCAAAATAGACTCATCAATGATATCACAATTACAAGACATTCGATAACCATATCAGCAAAAAAGAGTAGAAAATTACGTTAAAAAATGGCACATATCGTATCGTAATTATGGCATAGTGATGATATATACCTGACAATCCAAAAAAGAGGGCAACATCTCCATCTTTTCCCATATTGCAACCAGAATGTAAGGAGAGGATATGGCGCTTGGGCATGAGATAATGCATTACACTGAAAAGGCCCTTCTTCATTTCCCCGGCATACTGTGTGCCGAGGATGACCATTTCCCTTCTAGCAAGATTCAAGTCTATGCTAGTAGAAGATGTCATGTAGTGCGTGTAACGATTACATGGAAACTGGCCAGCGTTGTATATAGTGAAGTCTGGAGTGCCGAAATTCTCCAGCTCTTCGGGAGTGGGTCGGATACACCTGTCACCCACCCAGTTATCGAATTTCACATACTTAGCTAACATAACACACTAGGTTTTCTTATGATTTCCAGGAAGAGAGAAACAAATAGAAAAACTGCTGGTATAATGGCACTTTTCTGTTTTTACTTACATGTTGTGCATGAACAATGAATGGTATGCTCTGGCAGAGACAATCCGAACTTTGATTCTGTTCTCAGTATCCCAGTTCAAGAATTGATCATTTACGAAGACCTGAAATTATGATAATATCAATAAGTATTAGCTTCAAAAATCTAAACTGGGTTAGCATCAAAGAGACTAAACAAGTGAATATATGTGAATCAATTAATGGATACGTGTCCAAAAAATTTACAACAATAGTCAATTAGTAAATATGTGGCACCTTAAAATGGGTTGTTTTTATCAGCATATTTTCACCAACACACTAGGCATTTAACGGCAAGTATGCAAAACAATGAACTCATGTCTACATAGTTTATCTTTTTCTCACGTCAGTTTACTCTGGCTAAAATTTTATTTACTGATGTTCCAGTATTAAAGAAAGCCATTGGCTATTCAAACCTTTCGCAAAACATCCTTCGGAACATGAAGATTACATGACATAATCACCTTGCAAACAAGAAGCTTAAAAACCAAAATAAACCACGGCTGTTGTTCTATTGTTTAGACTCGTTTAAGATAACCACTAATTGATGAACAATAGAACAAGACAAGTTGCTGCATAAATTGAAGCCTAGACTAATGGTATACAGTATACACTTGTTAATTCTTCTTTCTTTCTTTTTTAATTACCTTCAATAGTATACAACTGGATACAATATGAAACTTCCCAAACAAAGATGCACAAATAATTTATTCATAAGAAGACAAAACTGTTACTCCCAAGGGATGATTTGCAGTAGTTAGCCAACAAGAAGAAAAATACAAGATTGATACTACCATATCATAATCATCCTAAAACTGCACTTATCCCAAGATAAAACGTAACCTCATCTCTTTCTCATAAATTAGACACAGGTCACTATTAAAGAAGCATCAGAGAATGATTAGGGTAATAAAGGAGAATAGAATACCTTGTCCAAGGAGTTCAAGTAATCAACAGCTCTTTCCCTATTAACCATGAACGTGTGCTCGTCCATTTCAATGTTAGGGGAACCTCTGAAATTGAGAAGGTAACAAATTATCAAAATGGGAAATTCGACTTAAACCGCAATTGATAAAAAACAAGATGAGTAAATACTTACTTTCCCCACCAAAGTTCTTTGGACGTATCATCATCCTTGACAACACGCTTGTCTCTTGGAGCGCGGCCGGTCTTAGCACCGGAGAGGGTGGCTAATGCGCCGGTGGAGGTTATGAAGGATCCTTTCTCGTACTTAATGGCTTGCTCGTAAAGCTCTGCATTAAACCAACAATTTCCAAATCTCAGGCGATAAGTCGAATTAACTGGCGTGAGATCTTTCCAATTTCTTCATATAACGAGCAGATTTTTTTCAAGATGTAAAGTTGTTCTTTTATGTAGTATTTGTTCATTTTAAAGATATACTGAATTAGTGATATTTAGGTAACTTAATTGTTCTAAAAATCTCAATCCTTTTACACAGAATAATTTATAATGTTTTTTAAACTAACGCGATGAGATTTAAAATTATTTATAAGAAAATTGACTTTTACTTTTCTCATGTACATTTTACGGCTCGATCAAATCATACAGATTTCATAATTTTGATATATAACTTAATTAACCATTGATGAAATACTTGCATGTACAAATATAAAAATTTTACGTGAGAGATGATAATATGCCACAAAATGTTTAGCATATCAATTTGTAAAGCTGAAAGCCACTGATATATAATTAAATTAAGCATGTATATTATTTTAATTTACATCTTTACAATTCTTCAGTTTTATCATTTTTCCATAACAAGTTATATTTTTCCTAAAAGTAAAGTTTTTCACTTAAAGTTACCAACTATCTTTAAATCTCAGATAACTTCACGGTTTCATGGTTAAAAAAATGATTTAGATTTTGTAATTGTTGAAAAGTAGCATAAAAGTCTAATTACACTCGCAAATACAAGAATAAAAATTTATTGAGGTAAGCATAGAAAAAAATTGTAAAGCAGAATAAAAGCAATTTATTTAAATGTATATATACCTGCAGGAGATAAGTTGTAGAGGACGTGAGTGAACTTTAAGGCGCTGTCACTAACGCTGATGGTAGGGGTTTCGATATGGTGTTCTTTAGCAGCTGGAGCCGGAGTGCTCAACGGCGCCGTTTTGTTTGCTGGGTCACCTCTTACCACCTTTGGCCCTGTTTCTCTCACGTACGATGCCAATGATGCACTGTTCCATATCACATTATTATTTTTTCAGAATAATACATGCAATTTAATTAATAATATACAATTTGAATCCCTTGTTTGACACGTTGTTAACCATGGTCAACAATTTTCAGTCCATAGTGAAATTATTTTTAAAAGTCTCTGATAAATGATAAAATATAATTTTTTAACATATAAGGGTCATTTTATATGGGTTATATGGATTGAACCACATTCTCACGTATCCTCTAAAATGTGATGGCTTCTAAATCATTGATTTCACTTATCAGTAGTTAGTGTTTATATGGTGTTTTGAATTGTTCAAACTTTATTGTTGGTGAGGCTGTAAACGAGTCAAGCTGTTTGTGAACAGCTCGGTGTTCTATTCGATGAAAGAACGACTCGGATCGATTTGATTTACAAATGAATAATTCGTGAACATGATTTTATGATTTGAATTATAAACGAACTGAATATGACCAAGTCAAAGTTCGGCTCGTTAACTCGTGAACAAACTCGATTAGAGGTTCGCGAACAAGTTCATAAACTGACTCGATAAATGTTTGTGAACTAGATCAATCATTATTGTTACATATCAAAAATAAAATTTTATAAACTTAAAATAATCTTGTATAAAAGTAAACTGATACATCAGAATAAGTTTATATCTCACTTTAAATTAATAATTGAATTGACAATGTTGTTCACAAACAAAAACGAGTTTGTTCAAAAAAAATTAACGAACAGTTCATGAACAAACGACACACAAATACAATTTTGAGCTCGAATTCAAATTCGACTCAACTCGTATTCGTATAAAAATTAAATAATTGAACACAAACATGTCAAAATTCGATTAGTTGAAACCATGTAAAAATGATGGAACCAAACAACACTTTTTTTTATTAAATACCACACCATACTCTGAAATAGTATAAAACCCACAACTTTTCTAAGGCTAATAAACTCTTAAATTTAAGAGCTCGTTCTTAATAAGTAAAAGTTACTGGAACTTTCAAAATGATAATAAAATATAATCATTTGAACATGCTATAAATTGAAACTTAAAACATTTAACAAGTTTTCTTAATAGAGAATTATCATTTGTTTACAAAATTTTTTATTTTGAATCACTTTATGTTTTTGGCTAATGGTCGCTCATAAACCTTTTTTAATTTCAATAGTTAAGTACCACAAAATTTAAATTACAATAATTGTTGATCTGTGATTGAGCGATCCTCCGATGAAAAGCAACTGCTTCAGATAAGGAAAAAGTAATGACTGAAACAAGTTTTTCTTTTGTATATGAGTCGTGTGAGAGCAATCTTAAAATAACCTTAAATTACTTCACTTGAAAATAAAAATCTCAAAGTCCAAATCCAAGGGCCGAGAGAGGTTTATAAATATTCTGGAATCTCTAAACGTGGCTTGGTCCGTTGATCATGACATTTTTCATGGCCCCACACGAACAGAAAGAATAAAATCCACTCCGGATTCCGTCAGCATATCAAACACACCGTTCAATGGAACGCAGGCCTGTCCCTTTCACTGGCCCCACCTTTTAACTCCGTTCCCGTGTTCTACGTTCCATTTTAAAATTATATTCGAATTATTACTGCAATTAAAATTAATAAAGAAAAAAATAGTAGAATAATAAATTCCGAATTAGGAATTCTCCACTCATATTTTTCCACTGCTTTCGTTTAACTATTTGGGTTTCGATTATTTAATACACAGCAGATCTTTAAATAAACCGAGTTCATTAATATATTAGCAATGGGAGGGAAAATAAACCTGATGGACTGGAGCTGCTGTTGCTGGCGCTGATCCTCTGTGAGAGGAGCAAATACGCCCGGAACTCCATTAATGGGAGTAGTAGGTGCAGATTTCTTCTTCTGCAGAGAGTGAAGCTCGTCAATGGTCTGAGCCTTCACCGTCGGGTGAGCCATATCGTGGCAGATCCCGTCGTGTTTATCACTCGTCGTGATGTTCCGCAGCCCCGCCTTCCTCGGCGTCACTCCGTTCCCGTTCATCTCGGTCCTGTTCCCGTTGCTGGACATTTCTGTCCAATTAATAAATTGATTAATTGTCTCCCAGCCAAACGAAAAAATAACGTAATTTTAGGAGAAACGACATACCGGCGTAGAGAAATTAAGCTAAATTGGATGGAAAATGGAGCAATGGAAATTGATCATGAAAAATGAAAATAGGAAGAGTTTGTTACGGAGGGGGAGAAAAGATGGGAGAAAGAAGAGGGATAGTGAAGGGGGTTATAAAGGGTTCAAATGTTAACCGGTGATAAGATAGATAACCATGGTTAAGATTTATCTGATGTATGGGTCAAGTTCCCGATAAAAAGATAACAAGAATATAATTTTTTATTTAATTGATGAAAATATATATTTTTATTTTAAAACTGATATTTATCAATTGAACGGATGTGAAACTGAATTGAATTTATAATGACGTTGAATGGTTGAATCTAATGTATATTTATAAGTATGGTAAACTAAAATAAGTTGGCAACGAAGCGCATTAGTGTTTGTTGTTATCAAATAGTAATTTTAATTATTTGATTACCATATGTTTTTAAAAAAAATTAAAAACAATAAACATAAATGATAAAAAATAATTAAAATTTTAATTTTAAAGTAGATAACTTTATGTATTTGGAATAAATAAAATTAATGTAACTAAAAATTTAGAAATGTTGTAAACTTTGAAAAAGCCGAATGTAGTTTTAGAGGAGTTCCTAAACTCCCACTAAATATGTTTTATGATAAATTTGACTTTGTTTTCTCAATTGAAAGCTCCGAAACAACAACTTTTAATTTCAAGCTTGGGTGAGTTGTTTATTTTAAATAGTAGTAATTGCCAAGATAAAAGCTGAACAAAATCAGGTGGTCCCTACGGCATCCAGTTGGTTGTGGTCTTTTAGAAATCCTAGTTAGTGTTACGTATGCAGTGTTTTATTTTGTTGGACAATAACAATTTACCAACCCGATTTTGTTCCAATCGGGATTTCCTACTTTTTCTTTTTTAATTTTTTTGAGGGAACTCTTTCTTTTTAATGGTTGTTAGTCTATCGAATTTGTAATCATATTCTATATTTTGTAATGAACATATTCTCCTTTACTTTATTATTATTATTATTATTATTATTATTATTATTATTATTATTATTATATATTACGTTTAATTTTAATTCTTTTAAACTTAAAAACATATACATATAAGTGAAATTTATTTATTTCAATGTAAATTTAAATGTATATAATATTTATAACTATTAAATTGAACCTAATAAATCATAATTTGAAAAGAATATAATCTTATTTTACTACGTATATATTATAACCATTAACCAATAAAGTAAATATTTGTTCTCCTATTTAATGATCATTAGGTGAAAACTATATGCAAAATTGTCAATTGTCAAACAATGCAAACCATACAGCCCTAAACTACACTAA
>CATIWQ010129159.1:0-12970 GCA_949673415.1 Euphorbia schlechtendalii | reverse complement strand
ATACCAGGTATAATGTCTGTTATACCAGGTATAATGTCTGTTATACCTGGTATAATAGCTGTTATACCTGGTATAATAACTGTTATACCTGGTATAATAACTATTATACCCGAAATTGGTGGTTATTCTTATGTTTACGTATTTTGAAAAATCAAAACTTAAATTCACGTTTTTTGAAAAATCAAAACTTAAATTCACGTTTTTTGAAAAATCAAAACTTAAATTTATGTTTTTTGAAAAATCAGAACTTAAAATGTGACATGCCTTACAATTATTTTGACTTTTTCCGATATTCTCATAAAAAAACCCATTTTATATTCCTCTTATGCAAACAAAATGGCAACTGTTGTGTTATTCCAATTGCAAAAAATATATAACCATAGCTATACGACAACTATACTCTTTATGAAGCACATTCATGACTAATTATCCTTGGTATTCACTGCGTAGCATGTAGGGAATTAAATCACCTTACCCTTGCCTCTCCGTTGTCTCAATTTTTATTTTATATTTTCTCTTTCCCGTTTTTTAAGTTTTTTCTCATTAAATGAGATATTACTTTTTTCTCAATTTACATTTTATATTTTCTCTATCTCTTTTGTAAAAACAAATTTTACAATGATCTTTTGCAAAACCGTCAAATAACTGGATATGATTTTAAAGTTTATCTTAAATATATAAAGACAGCGAGTAATTTTTTCATTTTAACCTGAAATTTTGCGGACAAGTTAATAAAAGTACAATACATATTAATAATAACTTTTGAAATTTATTTTACGTGTAAAGATTTTTTTGATTAAAAGATGATCGTAAACTTTTAAAAATCATAAAAAATGAAAATAACAGCGTTAAATTATAAGAATGTTGAATTCATTAAAATATCTTTTCTAACATCACTAATTCTAATAAAAAAACATATTTTACTTTTTTTTAATTTTTTTTGAAAACACATGTGTACCCGGTTTTGAAAACAAAATGTTCACAAATCCATTTTTTAAATTAGTGCAGAGATTTTTTTTTTTTTTTTTAAAATAAGTTTTACCCTAAGAACAATGCCTTGATTTCATCTGGATTTGTCCTGGTATCAGACTTTTTACGGTATGCTTAATCAACATCTATCTCCATCATAAAAATCATTCATGTACCTCAGACACCTAGCCATAATAGTGGATATGAATGCTTACATGTACAACAGTGCAAGTTGCAGTGTTGCGTTTGGGCATAAAGATGCAAGCTTTCCAACTCTTACATGGCATGGCAGCATGAAGCCATCAGTCAAGCAATTAGAGTAAACACCGAAAACGACGTAGAAGCCGGTATTAACATATTCTCCATTTTCAATAATACAAATGGTCAACCGTACTCTTCTCACATCCAATTCCTTGTTTACTATGATTATCAACCCATCTTCAATGGCGGTTGTCTCTTTTTCTCATTATCTAATCAAATTCAATTCCATTTCTCCATTTCACTCGTTTCGATATACGATGTTTTCTGTGGCCCCTTTTCTCCAATGCTACCCCCAACACTCACATCCTTCCAAGCTCCCCGTTTGCAGCCGCAATGCCACCAAATCAATGGCCATCGCTGCCCCCAAAACCGCACCCACTAGTTTTGGGTTTAGAGACCTGATGGATACTTTGGTTGTCGATGTGGAGAGAGCAGAAAATAGGCCTCTTAATGTGCCCTTGATTTCCCCTTTTACAATTGCCTCTTCTAGGCTGGACAAAGTGGAGAATGTGGCAATTAGGGTTGAACTCTGTAGTGGGTGCGTAGGTTGGGGTGAGGCCCCCATTTTGCCTCATGTTACTACTGAAGACCAGCCCATGGCTATGTCCATGGCAGGGGAGGCTTGTGAATTGCTGAGGAATAGTCCGCCTATGGAGTTGGGATCGCTTTTGGACAAGATTGGTGACCTTCTTCCTGGCCATGAATTTGCTTCTGTAAGTTTATTTGAGTCTGCCAGTTGAATTTATCCCTCCTTTTGTTGAATGTGTGGATATGGATATGAATTGTTATCTTTAGCAAAAAAATTTTGTCTTCGTTGAAAACAGATCAGCCTAATTTGGGCCTGGTTTTGTTCTAACTTGTTGATATTGATGTTGTAATCTGGCGATTACAAATAAATTGTGTTCTGATTTAAAAGCTTGACTTTTATCTTGCGTATCTTTAGGTGAATTTCATTCCCTGGTAATATATTAGAGTTTTTTAAACTTGTAGGTTAGGGCAGGAGTTGAGATGGCATTGATCGATGCTGCGGCTAATCGTGTTGGCATACCTCTATGGAGGCTTTTTGGAGGAGTATCAAACACCATAACTACGGATGTTACAGTTAAGTGCCTATGGTATTGATTCTTTTTGTGATTCGTATGTAGGAAGTATATTGAAGTTAATACAATAGTTAGATCCTTCAAAAGTAGTCTGATCCACACATTACACGTGCAGATTCCCATAGTATCTCCAGCTGAAGCTGCTGAATTGGCTTCAGAGTATCGGGAACAAGGATTCAAAACATTGAAGCTTAAAGTGGGAAAGAACCTCGAGGCAGACATACAGGTCCTCGAGGCCCTACACAACGCTCACCCCAATTGCTCATTAATCTTGGATGCCAATGAAGGATATGAACCTGATGAAGCCATTCAAGTTCTTGCAAAACTACAGGGTAAACACTAAACCTGTTGAAATTTCTTGAGAAGAATCAGAGCTGTGACTAGTGAAGTTGTGGTCTCAGAAATGCAGGTGACTCCAGTTCTGTTTGAGCAACCAGTGCGCAGAGACAACTGGGAAGGCCTTGGGTATGTTGCGAAGGTAGCAAGGACAACATACGGGGTCTGCGTTGGTGTAATAGCACAAGGAATGAGCGACGTGAAGAGAATAGCACAAGGGAAGCTGGCAGATGTAATAAACGTGAAGGTTGGGAAAGCAGGAGTAGTAGGTGCGGTGGAAATGATAGAGGCGGGCCGGGCCTTGGGATTGGATCTAATGATTGGTGGTATGGTTGAGACCCGACTTTCCATGGGCTTTGCTGCCCACCTTGCCGCTGGTCTCGGTTGTTTCAAGTATGTTCAACACTGACTGACTTCACTATTTGGGGTTTCTGAAATTGTAATTTTATGTTTCAACTTATGAATGTTCTTCTCATCAGGTTCATAGACCTGGATACTCCCCTTCTGCTGTTGGAAGATCCTGTTCTTGGAGGTTATGAAGGTATTTATGTTTTCGTTTCTGATTTATAATAAGCTACTATATATATGTTATACCTTTCTTTCTTCCTTTGTGTCCTTGTTGTCTTAGTGTCGGGTGCTGTTTACAAGTTCACCAACGCCCGAGGGCATGCTGGTTTTCTTCATTGGGACAACCTTAACATATGGTATGTATTTCTTTACAATATGGTTTTCTGATTCGGTTGATTTTGCTTTTAAATATTTGTCATCTTTAAATGTCATTGATTCCCATTTTGAGGATGATGATGATACATCCAACTATTTTTATTAGAAAAAGTTTCCTTTTTTTCTCTTTACTGTCTCCTTTGTGACAAAAATTCCCCTAAAAACAAGCAGCCAGGCTTATTGCCCAAATTTATGATGCCTCGAGTTGTCTAAAATCGGAACATTTTTTTCTTATTTTGCAGCACCCTATGTTGAAATATCATGCTGATACAGTAATCACATTTTAATATTTGCAGAAAGTAATGCATCGGTTGCTAATGTGGAATCCTGAGGTGTACATTGCAAGAGCAACAGAATTGCAGACACTTAAGGTTGTTGTGAATATGATTGGCCTGGCCTGCATTTTTTCAAGGCCTGGTCTTCTTATACAATATTGAGGCCTATGTCAGAATTGCTGGTGAGATGATAAAAACTAGTTATTTTAGCAAATTGTTTTTCCAATATAAATCATTAACTGACTTTCTAACTACATGTATCTACTTTCTGTTTCGTTCTCTAAGCTGCATTCAGTGTTGTTCTTTCAGTTTTTTTGTATAGTAAATACATAAAATCAGGTATTCACTAAAATATTCATCTTCGGATCTTAGTCATGTATTTTGTTGGATGTCAAACTTAAAGCTACAGCTCCTGGATTTTAACCATTTTAGAGTTGCAGTTGATAAAAGACAATGTAAGCTGTAAAAACTAAAGCAGAGTAATAGTGTTATGACATTATATCAAAAAGAAGATTTTTAATATGTTTTTGTGTTTAAAGTTGAAGGCAAGTGTAGATTATGATTGAAAGAATAATATAGCGTGATAAAGAACAGTATAATATGTCATGTAATTGGTTAAAGTAAATGATGATATTCTTGAAAGGCCAATAGATTTATGTATTAAAGTATTTCAGTTAAAATGGTTGATGCATGGATAATTAGATATTTAAATAATAGTTTCAGGAGTTTGTTATAATTGCTTCTAGCTATTCAGGTTAAAGAGCATGAAGTCTCTTAATTATTCAGTCGAAAATAGCATTTTGTTTGATGCTTTGATAAGCTATGATGATGGTTTATCTTATTTTTCATCTATTGTTTTGGATTGTAAAATTCTCACGAGACTCGTTTGTTTCGGTTTTATTTAACCTAGTGTCTTGTAATAATAAAAAAAACTCCAGCTCATGCCATTGCTCGAGTTGTTTATGTGAATGAAAGTGGTATTCTATGTGATTTCATTGTGTTAAACATCTATTTTTTAATCAATACAAAACATTTTCTTAAAAATATAATGACAATTAATAATAACTCTAACAATCACAATTAAACCAAACAAGAAGGAATGTTGAATGTGTTTTTTAATTTGTTAAACATGGTAAAGTAAAAATAAACTATAGCAGGTATAATTGTGGATCATGATTGGATCACACTTTCACCTTATATAAAAGAAAGTAGTCAACCCTAAAAAAATTGGGGGGAAAAGAAAAAGGTGAGGAAAAAACAATCATTATTTGCAAATGGAAGAATAAATCAACAATATGAACAAATCAATCACCGAAAGGAAAGGCCAACATTGTTAGCCACAGGCACAACTGTAGAGCCAAAAGTGGCCGAATCACAATAATTGTTATCGCCATTGATATTCAAATTTTAATATTTATTGGATCATTACTTCAAAATTGTATTATAATTGTTACTATTATTATTGTGATTACTTGTATGAGGCTTCAACTTTATCTTTCTTACTCAATATATTCCAATAAGGAAGCACATAAATTTGTAAAGACAATCCGTACTTTGTTTTAGAAACCGAATCCTATTATATTTAACAAATTCTATGTCCATTTCCATGCAATATACAACTATTATGTGAAAACAGTCACTCTATGTTGTGAGCTTTTAGTTTATACTTTTTTTGTAGCAAATATATAAATGTTATCTTCTTCCATAATTTTTGCAATTATTCAGGAATACGCTATTGTTATCAATTTGTCCTTTTGTCTGAAATTTAGAAATTAGGTTAAAGACGAGTGCTAAATTATTGATTAAATATTAGACCTTCAACTTTGTATATATAAAGTTGGATTAATTACTAATACTAGTTGATCAATCATTTCTAACATCCTTTTTTCATCATTATCCCTTCTATAAATAAACCTCTCATGTATATCAAAGCCTAACTCAAGTACTCAACACACAAACCATCAAATCTCCTTAATTCACATCTTTAATTCTCGAAATATGAAGGCATCCTGTTTGGCAATTTGCACTATGTTTGTGCTAATTATGGCAGAGACGGAAATAACAACGGCTGTAACATGCAGCCCAGCTGAGCTAAGCTCTTGTGTGACTGCAATCACATCATCTTCACCACCATCAAAGCAATGTTGCAGCAAGATCAAGCAACAAAAACCTTGCCTTTGCCAATATCTCAAGAACCAATACCTTCAAAAGTTCATTAACACTCCTAATGCTAGGAAAGTTGCTACCACTTGTGGAACTCCCTTCCCCAAGTGTTAGATCTCATTCTATTATAATGAGCCTTGGCTAATTTTCTCCAAATCTTGTTGAACTCTGCTGTTAGGATTCAATAAGAGTGAGGAGAGATAAACTTCAGAGAGCTAGGCTTAGTTTCTGATTACGTTTAAGTTTTGTTTGTGGTATAATCATTATGTGAATTGTTGGGTTACATCCACTTGTGCCCAACTTTTGTTTCTTTGGTGTGGTTTATCACGTGGGGATAAAAATAACTCTCTGTAATGAGTTGGTTCTACTAGTTATAAGGGCAATCCTCTGTTGTTAAATTAAACTAGCGTTTCATAATTTTGTTATCAGTTAAAGGCTTTGTATGCTGTAAGCTTAAAACAATGTAGTTTTATTCAAAACCACCTTCTAATGCATAGTGTGCACAATCAGCACAACATAATTCAATGACAACAAAAAACTAGAACTCCACAAGTTACATGTACAAAAAAAATGAAATACTTACAAAATAATAAATAGCAGAGCTCATATATGAAGAAGGTCGGAAATTTGATTCCAGCCCGTAATCCAAGGTTTCTTGTCTGTAGGTACTGCAAAATTCAGCTCAAACATCTCCTTTGACATGTTTCCTTTTTCACAGAAGCCTACCAGCATTGCCACTATCTCAGCACTTTCTTGTACATGCTTTGCATCATGTGGATTTGTCCACAATTTGTTCACAAACTGCAGCCTCCTCTGCTTTCCTTCAAGTGGAACATCCCATTTCATGTACAATGCTTCTCTTTCCTCCACACTTAAGCGTGAATTCAATCTTTTTGCAAGGAACTCCTTTTCTCTTTTCAATGCTCTAATACTGTAACACACAAAACCAACATTAATTCAACATTGAAATTTACCAATCAAATAATTATTCATTGTAGATAGAAATTTTAAGTAGAGAGAGGACCTTGATGATAGAGAAACTGTGGGGTCATCTCCTCCACAATGAGCTGGGCTAGCATTGCCGATTTCGGTCAAGTGCTGTTGCAACCAAGTCAATCGCCTAAGCTCGACTTCCATATATATTTGATCTGCAGAATCCCCCTTGAATAGCAAATAAAACTGTGTCCTATGGATGATGGATACATAGCAGACATCCCAAAATTCAATTATCAGCTGCCTTTGCTCTCTGAAAGTTACTTGCCACGACACTTGGGGCTCTTCTGGGTCATTTATATTCTCTTCATCTTCAATATTATAGCCAGCTGCTTCGTTCGCTTCCAGCTCAAGTACCTTAAGGAATGAATATAACACGATTGACATTGTAAACCGAATGAAACTAAAGTTTGTATATAAGAAAGTTGACACGAAATTTATTATGATACCTGGCAAACAAGCAACTGCTTTTGGTACTGCAGTTTCGCAACACGTTCTTTTAGTTCTGTGACATATGCTCTTATGCTTCGTACATTCTCCTCTGCTGCATTCTGAAACATCTTCTGCATTTTCTTCATATTAACAGAACTATTACGCCTATAGACTGGAGTGCCTTCTTTCGATGAGACATCTCCACTTTCTTCATTCTTTGTCGGAGTTCCTTTCTCTGATTCTGGCCGAGTCTCGCTTGATATGATATCATCATACTCTGGTGCTCTGTTTTCAGTATCGTTTTCTATGACTTGATGAGAAGTTGATAGCGGCGAGCAAGGAGACCTTATGAAGTTTTGCATGTTGGCTCCATTACTTGATGCCAGAGGAAGTATCTTTTTCTTCTTCTGTTGGTTTTTAGCTTTTGAAACTGATTCAAGGATGGATTCAGGATTGTTACTAGGAAGAGACATGACCAATTTGTCTATAGACTTCTGAACGTTTTCCAACTGCGCTTCGAGATCTGCAATAGTGCTACCCTGTGAATGGAGTCTAGTTATCTCTTCCTTGAGGTTGGCACTGACACTCTTGTTAGGGGCTACAACACTGTCCATTTCTACCTTTTTCGAAGTTGTTTGAATGGCTTGCATTTCTTTTATCTCTGCTTGCAGTTTAGCGATTGTCTCGGCTGCATCTTGGTTACCTAATCTATGACAAGCAACCTCCTTTTGCAGTACTTCCAGAGCTCGATTAGCTTCTTCTCCCAGTTGTTCCTGTAGATGCTCAAGCTTACGAATTTCATGCATAAGAGTAAAAGGTGCAGTAGATGACTGCCTCATAGACTGCCTTAGCATAGTTTTTCTGCTTCTATCACCACGACATATATCCTTGCTCTCAAGTTTTGGAAACAACGCATCAGAATAAGAGAGACACTTCTTCACTGAAGGACGTGGTGACTCGATGGTGCTTGAAGCCTGCATTTCAGTAAGGCAGTAAAGGAAAAAGGTGAGGCAAATATTTGGCTATTTGAGGAATAATATGCAATCAAACAGAGATGAAGTTCCTAGAGGGATACCTGTTGGTCCTCTTCAAGCTTTTTCCGCAATTCATCCACCTGAGATTGTGCCATATCTCTCTGGCGTCTCAGCTCTTCCATTTCCATCTCCATCTGAAAGCCAATAAGATGATGAAATTTAAATAACACAATGCACTTACTTAAAAAGAACTAGGTTGTGATTATATGGAATGGCAGTTCACCTGCTGAATTTTCAAGTCTTTCTCCCTTGAAGGATCAGGAGTTCGCAACACTGCTTCCAGCCTGGCCACTTCCTTCTGTAGATGTTTTACCAGTTGTTTATCTGAAACAACCTAATGGAAGGACAAAAACTAAGATTTGAATTCTTTTTTTGAAGGCAGTAACTCATAGAAACAAGTCAAATTAAAGAATAAGTACCATGTTGACGTGGGCGTTGTTAGTGACTTCCTTCGCTCTAGTGGCAAAGAAGAGAGTATTTCGAGATTGTTCAACATGACTAAGTGCTGGACTTAAAGTACATATGATTGCAGTGCGTGCATTCCCACCAAGTGAGTGTTGAAGTATGCGAGTAAGTTTGGAATCCCGGTAGGGTATATGACCGCTTCTTTTCCCAACACTGCAAACCAAGAAATAAATGAGCATAGTAGTGGGAAATTTAATAGGCCCTTTAGAAGATATAAGGAATTGATGATTGAACTCATTTAAACTGATTTGCAAGTAGTAGTTATGTGTTATCTTGGATTTCATTGAAACATGTCTGAGGCCATATGGAGAAGGAAAAATGATAAGTTCTACATATAGGTAGGACTATGCAGAGTTTGACCTGAGCTTTCTTATAACAGTTGTCAACGTCATTAAACTAAGATTAATATGGCAGCCTTCCCTGAGCCTGACACCATCTACATTTGTCTGAGAAGCTCTTTCACTTCCAGCTAAGTCTACAAAGTTCTGCAAGAAATGGATTTATCATTTGAGTTACAAATCAATCACTTATAAATTGCGATACATATTTGGAAAAATGATAAGGCAGGAAAATTACCAGGCTAGCAACAAAAGATCTCACACAATCTGAGTTTTCACGTAGTGTGCTTTGTATTGTCTGCGTGCAGTTACAACAAAAGGACACATCAGCATTTTGCAGAATTACTTTACGGACTCGTTTGGTTGGTGGAATAGTTATTCCGCGGAATATGACAAAAACGAATGGAAAAAGGTGAAGCATTTGCCAAGAGCCCGTCGTCGGGATGGAATAGCTATTCCTCCTCTCGACAAGGGAATAGCTATTCCATGAGTTGTATGATAGCTCGGAATAGCTATTCCATCTTGACGACGGGCTCCACGCAAACACTCCACCTTTTTACTTTTACTTTCATTTTCTATCTATTCCACGGAATAGCTATTCCACCAACCAAACGAGCCCTACAAGTCTAAATATGAAAGTTGAGGAGAATGGTCCATGAATCTTACCAGCCTTATAATTTGATGTGACCTTGAGCTAGCATCATTAAGGGCAGTCTCACCAACTTGCCTTTGGGCTACAATACAATTAGCAATATGTTAATCATTGGCTATCCAACTTGCCTGACCAGAGTAAGCTGACCATGACCAATAATGATCGTGAAATAGGTTACCATCACAAATACTGATCAAGCGTCTCAAATGTTGATCATTGCTTGCTGTTTCTTCTACCAGCTTCTCAACCACAGTTCCTTTCTGCATGTGCAAATTCAAAATAAATAGTCAGCTAATGAGCTCAAGAAAAGCACCAGATATCGAATCTCATGAGAGTAATATTCATACCTCTGGGTCATCTAGAAGCTTGAGATTTCTACCAGATTCTGAATTTAACAGGTCCTTGACATTTTCATTATATATCTCTAGTCCAGAAATCTTAATAGTAAAATCTCTCTGAGGGGTCTGCAGTCAATACAGAAATAAAAGATGAATCAGAAACACCTAACTTTAAATATTGAACACTTATTCAATCAAATGCTTAATAAGAACTTGCATATGAGAATACACTGAAAAATCTCGGTAAACAAAAACTTACATTTATAATGTGGTTATAGATGTCATTGACAGCTTTCTCTATTATTCCTCTCATTGTGTATGTCTTACCACTGCTAGTTTGTCCATACGCAAATATTGTTGCTGTATTATATGAACGAGTTGATTGTTCAGTGTAGGAATATAAATAAAGCTTAAAATATGGAATTACACACCAATATATAGTAATGCTTACCATTTATGCCCATTAGAGCAGATAAAGCAACATTCTTCACACCCTCCTCATACACAGATTCAGTTAAACTAGTGGGACCAAAAACTTTATCTGAAAAGAAGGAAACACACCAATCGTTTTATTACAGAAAAAATATAAAAGACTGGAGTTGTATCACCAAACAAAAATGTGTTCACAGTATAGCAATGCTTGTTGATTTACCAAATGTGAAAGGGGTAGTTGACTGAGGCGTACGTTCCTGAGTTGGTGGCTTAAGTACAATGTTCTGATCATCAATACACTCCCATGCTACTTGGTCTTTGGCTAACTGCTCCTTTTTGTTTAGAGGTCTTAACCGTACTGTAACTACAATCTTCTCTTCCTTTGCTTTAGCACCACCAGGAGTTGTTGTTGGTGTCCTATCAATCTTAGAGACCGGTGTTCCTGGGGTTCTGATTGTCGTCATTTTCTCTATCAATTTCACACTTCTCCTCTATTTGATTCAATTGAGTCAGTTGATGTATACGCTTAAGCCTCTAGGAAGAGGCTACAGAATTAGTGCCTCCTCTCCTCTGGCTGTGGAAAGTACTGAAATATTTGTATCTGCCAAAATTGAGTATCATCCACAAACAGGCCAGAAACCTAAATTAAAACTGAACTAAACTGAACTAAAGGATCAATAACTATGATAAATATGCTAAATGAAGGAAAATCTACTGAAATAGTTGAAATAGTAAACTGTCAGGGACAGTGAACAACTATCTAAAATATGTATAAAAATGGACCTAAACAGATTTCAGAATGAGCAAGCTGCTTATTTTGTTCGTTGGAAGAACAGATAGCAGGTCAATAAGTCAGCATTCTTTTAGAATAATATGAATTTCAGTTTGACTCCCATTTAAATTTAAAACTAATATGTATGTAACAGAAATCTTGATTTATAAAGTTGTTCGCACTTATGTTTCTTCCTAAACAAATTATTATAATGCCTGTTCAGACCGAAACAAGGTATATGATTTGGTAGGATAAAGGAGATCATTGCACAAAATCCATATTCCTGATAGAGTAGATCAATTAGAACTAACTGAGGATGGTTCCCAATCATTGAGCACTTCAAAATATATGTCCAATCAGTGATTAAAAAATGAACTAATTTGTCATCCTTATATCTCACCATAAATGATTAGAAGCTACAAAAGGAAACAACATAAATGACTTCATTTCATATTCCCTAATCATGATAATCAATTTCCATATAAAACCTAGGGCAATCACAAACACATAAAATCCCCTAATCTTTACTGGTTTGAGGAAAAAATTAGCTAGATCCGCTTCAATCATCCAATCAAAGTAACCGTGTTAACCATAATTTACTTTAATTGCAAAGCAAACTCAAATTATATGAAATAATATAAACAAATCAAGAAAGAAAAAGAAAATCATAGAATAACTTGTACATAATTAATAAATATTATTATTACTTGGACAAATTCAAGCGAATATATAGTAACTTGCCATATATACATTTCTGAAATAAAATAATCATACAAGGATAGATTCTGAATTGGAAGTGTTAGCTTCGTTCAATTTGTAACCAAAATAAGCTCGAAGAAAAAGGAAATAATTCAAATACAAAAAGTAGCAATACTAACCGAAATCTCAAGCCGAGATCCCTCAGCAAAACCAAGCAGATCTGCAGAAACTTGAGAGAGAGGAAAAATTGAGCGTTAGCCAGAAAGAGAAGGGGGAAGAAGACTGTTATGCTCTGTTGGTCTCGTCTTTATGAAATGAACGTTTATGAGAGTGGCCAATGAGATTTGAATTCAAGGATTTAACGGCTAGTTTCTTTTTGTTTTCTTGTTCATCTAGAATTTTATATTTTCTTTTTGTCCCAAAATTATTAAATTTAGTAAATGGCATATCCAGTTCTTCTCTTTGTCCGCGTCACGCTTTTTTATGATTTCATCGGCGACCCGAGAAAGTGGGACCGTGTTTCAAACTTTTTAAACGGACAAATTCATCTATGTTATCTAAACATATTTGACCGGGATTTGTTTTTTCATTTAATTTACTGTATTGTTTGGGCTTGAAAAGAAGGCGGGAATTTCCCAAATTTATTGAGGATCTGCCTTGAAGGGGATGAGTAAGTCCAATAAGAATTTTTATGAGGTGGAGATGAGGATATTTTTTTCTAGAAATCTTGATAGCGATAAGAATGCATTCTTCAACTTCATATTCATAAATCTCCAAACCGAACTTGACAAATTCAATTAGGGAATCTCCGAATAGTACTTTATTTTCTATCAAAATTTTGATATGCTTAGATTATTAAGTAGCAATACAGCTCTTTTTTATTTTATCTTTTACTTTGATTGTTGATCTATATATTCTATTATACGTATGATTTTGTTATTTAAAATTTTTATACTATGCGTGAAAATTATTATTTATTTAGCATCAA
>CATIWQ010129157.1:0-13905 GCA_949673415.1 Euphorbia schlechtendalii | reverse complement strand
GGGGGTGTTTGTAAAAATCCAAAAAATTGAATAAAATTAAAAAAATTGAAGAATTATAAATTTTTTGTTATTTATACATTATCCATTCTTATACTTTACTAACATTTGTCCAAGGTTATTTTGAGTGTTAGGTATTACAAGTTTGATGTTAGTGCAAAATTTGAGCGCATGTTAACATTGAGCGTTATTAGCACAACATTTATCAATTTGGCAAGGATGAGTGGTGAGTAACATTTGAAAGCAACATTCCCAGTAAATTTCAATATATATTTCAATGCAACATGAATTAGTATAAGTTATATAGTTTTAGTTTAATGCTTTCGATAAGTTTAAGTGGAGTAATTTCTAGTAGTGTTCTTACTATGAGTTTTATATGCAAATCTCGAATAAGTTCTATAAGTATTGAGTGTGTTTAAAGTGTTGGGAAACTATTGCCATAATACTTTGAAATTGATCAATAAAGGATGAGGGTATTAAGAGTGAAAAATCAAAAGAAAGAGAGGATAACCAATGAGTTATGTAAAAGGTGAGGAAATGGTATGGAGGAGAAACTGCAACCATTCATTGAGTCAAAAAAAAGAAAGCATAACATGAAAATGGGTGCAAAAACATACGCTTAAAAGAAATAAATGAGAGAGTGGTATGGAGCATAAAATGCAACCACTGAAAAAAGGAGAGAGTGGTATGGAGCATAAAATACAACCACTAAGAGTGCTTTTAGCATTCTAGGTTACTTAAAAATGCCTTGAGTGAAAATTATTCAAAGTGTGCTTTTTATGTCCTTTATACTTTATACTATGCTTAAGATAAGGTAATATTCGAGTATGCATATAACGCTTATATGAAGATGCGATTCAGTTGAACCTCCATTATGAGCAAAGGGCACTAAACTATATAAATTGCACATTACTAATTTGTGAGAAATTTTGGACTTTTACTTGAATCTTATGCAACGTGGGAATGTGGTACTCACTACAATAGTCTTTCGCTAATAAGGTACAAACTTGAATACTATTTTATACACTTCTGTTGAATTTACCTTTAGGACAAGGCAAAAGTAATGTGTGGGGGTGTGATAAATGTATAATAAAACTTATTGTCATAATAATTTTACACATTAAACACCATAGTTTAAGTCATTTTTATACTTCATATAAAAGTTTTCACGTGGTATGTAGTTGTTTTTTATGCAAATGAAGGGACTACATAAATCTTGGATGTAAAATGATTAAAGTTGGATATTTATGAAAAAAAGGGTGAAAAAGATGCAAAAAGATGCGTGGAACTTAAGAATTTGGCTTAGGATCGAAGCTGTCGAAGATCAGTAAAGTTACAAGAAGGATTTTGAAGAAAGACACAATTCATGGTCTCAATAACCATTCATGGATAGACACAACCCTTCATACTCTATAAATAGGGCTCCAAACCTCACCAATTTCATGGAATGGATGGTAGAGAGAGTCAGAGTGGCATATATAGTGTTTAGATAGAGAGAAAAATTGTGTAAAGTTCATTTCATTATAAGTTTGCGAGAAAATGTATCAGTGATTTGAACCTTATTTCGATCACTATATTTCTCTACATATTCAAGCGATTATTGTATAAGTGTAATTCCAAATCACTTATTAATAAAATTTTTCATTCTTCAATATTCATTTGTTCGATATTCACAAAGAATAGCATCCTAGCAAAGGTTCTATACGAGTTGAGACCAAATTCAAAGCAGACGCAGGAATTGTGATGACTCCCATTAATGAGTGGATACGGTTTGATCAGCTTTAGCTTTCACTTGCATACCTTACAACTTTGCTTTGCTTTCTACTTATACTTTCTGTTTCAAAGTTTATGATATGTCTATGTGTCATAATGTGTATTTTGTGTTGAGTCTTCTATATTAATCAAGTTATATGCTTTTGAGTTAACTTTAAGAGTAGTTTCGGGGTTAAAGAGATTGTGTATAATCACTGGATTTGTGATTATAACGCTGTTTAGTGAGCCAACATTTTTGGAATGGTAACTTGCTAAATATGGCTATGTGAGAGCGAACCCATACTAAGCATAGTAGTATTGTTATCCTGGTTAATATAATCATCATAATTCATTTGCACTAGATGCAGAAAACTCATTTCATGTGTTTCTCTATGGTGATTAATTGAATATCTGAATATCCAGAACTGAATTTGTTAAATTAGTCTAGTGTACGTAATATCTTTGTTGATTTTGCATGTTTTCTTTGCTATACTTGTTCGTAGGGGTAATCTATACTGATTTCTTCTACTCTAATCTATATACATGTATCCACATCATATCCCATCCTACCTAACTAAAATAAAATCATTCATTTTATTTTCTTTTGTTCTGTTTCTCTTGTTGATGTTTAGAGCTGGTTCCTTCTTTGTGGGTTCGATATCTTTTAAAACTATATCGCAACTGTATACTTGCAGTTATCATCATTTTTCTATTTGATAAGTGGTATTGACAACACCTGCACTTTAAAGCCAAAATTTGTGAACAAGTTATTAAACTTATCAGTAGAAAAGTGGCAAACAAGGGTCATCCCTCTGATAGCTTCGATTGACATAATCAACCACCCTCGTTTAACCCACCTCATGATTAGCAAGCTAGCTCTCAATCCATCAATCACCGACTCCAGTTATTGGTTCTTCACCTTGCTCCTCCTCTTACTCACCTCGATGATGCAAAACTATCCTCTAGCTCAATCATATCCCTTGTAAGCCTCTCCCGAGTAAGGCTCATTTAGTCTAGCTCCCTCTTCGCTACTCACCTAGCCTCCACCCTTGCGTTGAGGTAGTCCCTCTCCATGATCAAGAAGCTCTGCAAGAAGGATAATATCAACACATTCATACATACACATACACATCCATACATGCACATACATTTTCATACAACCATCAATGCATATCCCATACTAACACACACTCATGCATATATATGTGTGCATAAGTAAATAAAATGTATCGCAGGAACATACCATAACCATCACATTATGTGCCATTAGCAGATCCTAGATGGAGAAATATCTACATGATATCCTAATCACCTCAACAATAAGAACCTACACAAAAGCAAAGTTAAAGGCTAAATTTATACTAATAAAGATGAAAAGGCATGAAATCAAGCTCAAAGGGTTAAGATCAATAACATGAGTCGCATCCACTGTAATGAAGGGGATAGGGAAGGTAGGATCCTCCAAATGCTTGGTATCTCTCTCTCTTGATCAGCTTAGTAGGCAGAAAGTGGTGTCCATCTCTCGGAGTAGCACTCCCTCTATAGTTCTAGGGGGCAGGGGCTCTCTAACAAGAGGTTCTCTAATTGGAGGATCGAAAGAAACCCTCTCTCTCTTTACTCTCACTCGATCATGATGCATAGAAGGTCTCTTGGGAGTGCTCTCCTCCTCAACCTATGCTTGCCTTTTGTTCTGGCGGGTTTATAGGACAAGCACAAACCACTTTAAAAAGATGCAAGTGGTGATATAAGAGAAATAAAAGATAGAAGGTGATGATTTTTACCTTTCGAAAAGGAAATGTCACTCAAGGTCTATAGGAGTAGTTAAGATAGAGTCATACCTGTAGAACCCAAGTTAATAATAACTCACAGTACTTTAATGTTTTGGAAATATCAAACTGACTAGGTTAGTGAAATTAGTTGAGTATTAAGTATACTCTTAATTAATGAGGCTGACTAGAGTTTATTTAAGGGAAAACAACTCCATTTTGCTGAGTAATTAATTAAGTTACCGCTTAAAGTAGGAAAATCTAAGTCTGTGTTGAGTATTACGCAGTTTAGAAGTATATCCACTCAGATGTGCTAAGTTAGCTAGTATTCATTAAAAACTATTTCCTTTGACACTTAGAGAATTTAATGACACATGTGCTACTAACTAATTCTGTGAGAGAGGAAATATTCTTTAGTTGCTTTTCAGGTTAAAAAGCACTGAAATTAAAGAAGACTCTTGTGGTCCTAACAAGACAATCAGGATTCCCTCACTACAGTCCAAGATAAAAAGAATTTCTGACATGCGCCTTTTCTCAATGTCTTCGCGCGACTCTGCCAATGTCTGCAATGTCAACCAATTTGAAGATTCCATGTTGCATTCTCACACCAATCTCTCAAACCAAATTGCTTGAAGATAAAAAAGATTTTATCAATGGAATTTCATCGCTCCTCAAAGTTCAAATTTCTATCTCTAAACACCATGGAATCTATGTCCAACGGGAAGATTCGAAAGATATGAAGAGAAGATAAATTGAAGATCAACGATCTCAAAAAGTTTGCAATAGCTACTTCACAAAGCTTTAAGTATAAATAGAAGACTGAAGCAAACGTTCAAACTTAGTGAATGACCTCGAATTTCTTTAAGAGTTGAAACTCTGCGAAATTACTCCTAGCTTCAAGAAATTCCAAACTCAAGCAATTAGCAAACATTAATTTCAAATATGTTTGTAATAGAGAGAAAAACTTAGATTTAACATTGTAAGGATTCAATGTTTTTATAAGTTAAATTCAGTTAGCAATCTTTTATTCAAATTTGAGTGTCAGTTTGGGAATGGTACCCAAATTGAGTTGAGTGGTAGTTAGAAAGGAGGGTACTTTCTATAAAAGTGTGTCTACCCACTATAAAGGATGCTCTGCCTAAGTAAGAAATGAACACTAGTGGATTAAAGCTCAAAAAAGGTATCTGGGGACTAGAGGTAGGCTCGAGGCCGAACCAGGATAAAATTTAGGTGTTGAAGTTTTGAACATGTGCTTTTAGCTTTTACTGTGTCTTGCTCAAACATCATTATCTATGTTATGTGATTTGCTTGAAAAACCAATCCTAAGTTGAGTCGAGTACTCAGCAACAAATTGTAGATAAACTCTACCAGCGAAGCTGAGTAGTTTATACAGTTTCTATATCGCAACTCAACATGCATACTCAGTACGCATATAAAAACTTAAATTGGCGAAACAGAATTATGTAAATCATAAAAAGTAACCAAGATTCGCATTCACCCACCCTCTACGATTATTTAAAAGTCATCTAAGGATGAATAAAGTGGCATCAAAGCAGTTGCTCAGCTTTTAAACTAATCATCTTCGAGTCAAGATCCATAAATGGATTATAACAACTACGGTCCTAGTTCTGGTCTGGCAGTTCTCCTTAAAGAGGGAATGTCTATTACAAGACCACCCTTGTTTGATAGTAATCACTATACTTTTTAGAAAAATTGCATGAAAAACTTCATCCAATTACAAAGCATGCAGGCTTGACTCGCTATCGAGCTTGGCCCTAGAGTTCCCACAGTCTTGAGGAATAATGTGCATGTTCTAGTAGATCTAGAGGACTACGACGACGCTGATCTGAGGCTTCTCAAAGAGAATGCCATAGAAATTAATTACTTACACTATGTACTAGATCTTACTGAGTTCAACAGGGTCCCAAGATGTTAGACAGTATAGGAAATCTTGAAGAAACTAGAGATTACCTCTGAGGGGATAGACAAGGTCAAGGATTCAAAGATTAATCTCATGTTGAGGGAGTATGAGATGTTCTCCATGGGCTCCAGTGAGGGTATTCAAAGCATGAATACCATGTTCATTAACATCATTGATGAGCTGAAGAGATTGGGGAAGGAGTTCAATGAAGAGGAGTTCGTAAAGAAGATTCTACATACTTTTACTATAGAGTGGGACTCCAAGAAGAGCACTATCGAGGAGGCTTATGACTTAAAGACCTACAGATATGATGAGATGATAGGTACCTTGCTAACTCTTGATATGTCTTTGAGGAAGTATTCTGATGACTCCAAGAAGAGTCGAGGCAAGGAGAGAGAGGGTAAAGCCATTTTCCTGAAAGCTGATTCATTTGATGAGTCCACCAGTTGCGACTCTTATGAGCAAATAGCCCTTTTGACTAGGCGTTTCAAACACTTCATTAAGAAGGATGAGAAGTTAAACAAGAAGAAGTTACCCGCTAAACCAAGTCAACTCAGCACCAGCGTAGAGCTGAGGAAGGACCTAAGAAGGAGCACATCAAAGATATCAAATACTTTGGCTATGGTGAGAATGGCCATATCAAATCTAGTTATCCTAAGGTAAAAAAGGATAGATTAAGAAGAGATTCTCCAAGAAGATTGAGGCACTTTCTGCCACCTTGTGTGATTTAGAAGAATCCTCGTCTTCTGATGAGGAAGTAACTGATTCGGCCAACCTTTATCTTATGCCATTGAAGATCAAAGGGGTGAAGGCTTAGCATCTACCTCTAGTAGAGATCAATCCGCTGCTAATTGTGAAGTTGAGCGTAATAAGGGAAAAGCTCCTGAAGCTAAGGTACATCCTGAAATTCCCTTTTTTATAGAAGAGTTTGCCCAGGCTCTCTTTGATGTTATGAAACTAACTAATCAAAGATCTAGTGAGGAGAAGTGAATATCTGGAAGACATTATTGCTTCCTTATCTCTTGATATCCTCTTTCTTCAAGAAAAAGCTAAATATCAAGATTGTGCTAATAGCAAGCTCACTAAGCAATTAGATGAGTTGACTGTTGAGGTAACAGCTTTGAAGAAGAACCAGGATCCTCCTCCAGGAAACAATCAACCTTTGAATAACCAAACTAGTAATTCTAAGAGGAAGAATTCTTCTAAAAAGAAGAAAGCAAGCCAGCCCAAAGAAAAAATGGCATGTGATTTTTACAGAAAAGCTGGACATCCAGAGTAATGTGTAGACATAAAAATGGTTATTATGATGAGTACGATTAGAATAACCTAAGCAATTCTAACAAGGGAGGACCTAGCTTGAAAGCATGGGTACCTAAGAAAATGTATGTGTTTTGCAGGTGGGCCTTAGATCCGCTGATGACTCTAAAATGTGGTATGTGGATAACGGATTCTCAAGGCATATGACGGGAGATGAAAGCCAGTTCATCTCATTGGAGCGCAAAAGAAATGGAAGTGTGAGTTTTGGAGATAACCAGAAAGGTAAGATTGTGGGCTGTGGCACTGTCGATGTCTCTCCTTCAATCGAAGTGGTTTCTCTTGTCAAAGGTTTGAAGTTTAACTTGTTTAGTGTAGCCCAACTTTGTGATAAAGGCAGAAAGGTTACATTCAACATAGCAGGATGCTTAGTAATAAACTATAAAACTGATTCTACTATTCTCTTTGCTCCTCGAATCAATAATGTATATATGATTGATTTATCCCCAAGTTCCACTAATGTGTGTCTTGTATTTAAGGAGGAAAAATTTGTGGCTTTGGCACAGAAGGTTGGGTCATATAAATATGAACATTCGATCCAAACTGGCTAAAAAGCAATTAGTTGTGGGGTTACCCAGCATCATCTTTGAAAAGGATAAACTATGCTCATATTGCAAACTAGGTAAGCAAGTTAAGAAATCTTTTAAGTCAATTAATCACGTAGTAACTAAGCGATCGTTAGAGCTCCTCCACCTAGATCTTTTCAACCCAGTTCAGCCAATGAGCATGGGTGGTAAGAGATTTTCATTGGTGGTTATGGATGACTTCACGAGATTCACTTGGGTAGTCTTGCTTAGTAGCAAAAATGAAACATATGAATCGTTTGTCAAGCTCAGTAACTTGATAATGTACAAAACAAGAACTAAAATCAGTAGAATCTGAAGTGATCATGGATGTGAATTCGAGAATTTCCATTTCGGAGAATTCTATTCAGTGCATGGTATTGACCATAATTTCTCTTCTCCCTATACACCTCAACAAAATGGGGTTGTAGAAAGGAAGAATAGAACTATAGTTGAAATGACTTGATCCATGCTGAGTGATAACAATATACCAAAGTACTTTTGGGAAGAATTTGTTAACATAGCCTGTTAAATCTTGAATCGGGTTTTGATTCGCCTAATTCTTAAGAAGTCACCCTATGAACTTTAGCGAGGGTGCAAGCCTAAGACTGGTAATCTCAAATCATTTGGCTGTAGGTGCTTTATTCTTAACACCAAGGAGCAACTTGGTAAGTTTGATCCTAAGTCTGATGAAGGTATCTTTCTAGGATACTCATCTAACAACAGGGCATATAGAATATATGTCAAAAGAACCAGCCTATTAGAGGAGTTTATGCATGTAGATTTTGATGAAACTAACAATGCAGATAGACGTTCATCTGATGAAGACGAAGGAGTACCCTAACAAGAAAATCCACTCAGTATGCCACTCTTTATGCTTCCCAACCCAACACAAGAACCTAAAGCTGAGGAAGCCAAAGATGATGAGGATCTTTCTATCAGCTTCAACGATGGAGAAGATCAACCTTCACCTCAGCATCTTGTTGTTGATCCTCCAACAGTTGATCCGAGTCTTCTAAGAGAGATTCGAGTTCATTGTAACCATCTGCTAGACAGCATAGTTAATGATGTTCATAATCTAGTGATGATGCGAGGTCAGTTCAGTAGGATGATGAGTCATCTAGCCTTCATATCATTGATCGAACCCAAGAAGTTTGAAGATGTAGAAGGAGATGATTATTGGATGATCGCAATGCAAGAGGAGCTGTATCAGTTCAAGTGCAATGATGTTTGGGATCTAGTTCTTAAGCCGAAAGGGAAATCAAATATTGGAACCAAATGGGTTTTGAAGAACAAGCTTGATGAAGATGGCGCTATTGTCAGGAATAAAGGTAGGCTTGTTGCGCAAGGCTACAATCAACAAGAAGGAATCGGTTATGATGAGACTTATGCTCCTATAACCTAGCTCGAAGCAATCAGAATCATGTGTTCTTTTGCATCTCATATGAACTTCAAATTATTTCAAATGTATGTGAAGAGTGCATTCCTGAATGGATTCATTCAGGAAGAAGTCTATGTTCACCAGCCTCCAGGCTTTGAAGATCCGAAGAATCTTAAGCATGTCTTCAAACTATAGAAAGATTGAAGTAAACTCCCAAAGCTTGGTATGAGAGGCTTACCAATTTCTTGATCAACAAAGACAATGAAAGAGGAAAAGCATATAAAACTCTGTTTATGAGGCGAAGAAAGGAAGATGTGTTGCTAGTTCAAATATATGTCGATGATATCATATTTAGAGCAACTGATGAGAAGCTATACAAGGAATTTAGCAAGCAAATGAAGAGCAAGTTTGAAATATCTATGATGGGAGAGCTCAATTTCTTCTTGGTCTTCAAATCAAGTAGACTGAAGATGGAATTTTCATTAGTCAAGTGAAGTATGCAAGAGAAAACCTGAAGAAATTTGTCATGGAACATTCGAAGGCAATGTCCACTCCTATGGTTACTGATACTATCCTAAGTAAAGATGAAGCTAGAAAACCTGTGGATAACATGTTCTACAAAGGAATCATTGTGTCTCTTCTTTATCTCATAGTTAGTAGGCTAGACATATAGTATGCTGAGTGCTACTATGCTCGTTATCAAGCTGATCCTAGAGAATCTCATTTAGCAATTGTGAAGAGGATTCTCAGGTACTTGTAAGGCTCAATTGAAGCAAGTCTGTGGTATCCCAGCAGCTCAGATTTCACTCTTAGAGGATTCACAGATGCTGATTATGGAAGAGATAAGCTCGATAGGAAAAGTACAATAGGAGGATGTCATTTCCTTGGAGAGTGTTTTGTCTCATGGTACAGTAAAAAGTAAACTTCTATTGCGTTGAGTACCGTTGAAGCTGAGTACATGGCAGTAGGATGTTGTGTAGCACAAATACTATGGATTAAGAAGCAACTAGAAGATTATGTTACAAAGTCAAATTGTCTTGAAGTTATGTGTGATAACAAGAACGCAATTGACCTATCCAAAAATCTAGTTCAGCATGGCAGGATGAAGCATGTTAACATTAGACATCACTTAATTAGGGATCATGTGCTATGAGCAGATGTCAAGCTGGAGTATGTTCCTTCTGAAGAACAACGTGCTGACATTTTTACCAAGCCATTGCTAAAGGAGAAATTATGTGTTTTGAGGTAGTTAATTGGTATGGCTAATCCATGTTGAAGAAGAAGAAGGACACTGAAATTCTCAAAATTTTTGCTAAGCATTGGAAATCAAGCCTTGAGAAGACACATGGATAACACCATCAATATTTTAATGTAACGGCGTGAGGAACTGTTTCGTGGTTAATTTTCAATACATTTTTAAAAAGATGTGCATTTGAATAGGAATCATTTCTATCAAAACTCACCATTTTACTAAGGCGATTAATCTTATGCTCATCTCAGTGTTCATTTTCATACTGAGCTGTGGTAGTGCCATGTGCCCTTGAGAGTTGTAATCATCTATAAAAGCTTAACACTTGAAGAGATAAGGTTACTTTCTTTCTGAATTTTGAAATCCAAAGCATTCGAACCCTAATTCCTCTTTACTTTCAATCCTTTTTCGAAACCTCTCAAATGGTGGTTACAAGAACAACATTCAGACTGAAGAGCATAACTTTAATGCAAATTGTTGTCAATGCTGAAGGGAAAACTGAGAAGCTTACTCTACAAGAGGGAACCCTTTCCACCAAGGTAGAATGGGCGGATAATCTCGACTTTGGTCCCGTTTATGAGGTGGACTATGAAGGGTTGTTGTGAAACAAGACTATGCATAGGATTATCAAGTAGCAACATCTGAGTTCATTTCTGAAGATTGAGGGTCCTGCTATCACAGGACTCATCAGAGCTTTCTACTCAAACCTGTACACCATCCAAGGGTTTGATGATGTTCAGATGATGGATTTTGGTAGCAAATCCACCCTTATCTGTGCAAGATTGAAAGGGAGCATCCTCAACATGCCCAACATGGGCACTCAGCTCTAAAAAACCAACGATGAAGATGTCGTAATCATCCTTGAAGATTGGGAGCTCCCCGTGAACTACGTATCAGGGGAGATACTAGTAAGTGGGATGAGCTGGACCGCGATAATGTGCAACAAACTGGTGGTGAAGCTACTGCTACCAAAGACAGGCTCTCTGACTAGCTGCACCTACTTGAGAGGTGTGTGGTCTACCATATGGTAAAGGGTAAAAATCTGAACTGGCCATTGGTGAACCTTCACCATTTGACCAAGCTAACTACCATCTATCACTATGGTTACCTCATAATAGAACTTATGAGGGCAGCAAAAGTGGACATAGCTTAGGTTGTAGGGTAGTCTGGTGCATCAATTTTGCCAGTGAAGAAGTGATTCGAGATGGAGCACTTCAACAAACTGGTTCACAATCAAGTGCATACTAGGTACAATAACGCACAACAGAAGAAAAAGCTGAAGTGTGTACCGACAGTAGTGCTTGTGGACATCCTGAAGGAGGATGAAGATGGCTTTATGGTGGATTTTGATGATAGTGACAGCTCAGATAAAGCCCCCATATCCAACATCCTTCAGAAAGTCACCACCTCCTCTCCCAAGTATAAGGCTGCTTCATCCTAGGCCAAGGGGAAAATCCTTGCGCAATCCAAATCCGATGAGGCCCTTACTTAGCCCCAACATCAATGGAGGCAAATGAAGGCTAAAACCTGCACCCAAAGAGAAGCAGAGGCCAAAGTTCAAGCTGAGTAGTAAGTGGAAGAATAAGAAGATGTGGTTGCGGCTGATGAGTCCATGCGCAAAAGAAATTGCTAAATGGTGTTTTCTGACGAAACAGAGGAGTAGGGCGAGGCTAAAAAGTCAGGAGAAGAGGATACTAAGAGTCCTAACATTGCAGCTAAGGTTCAAAAAGAATTTGCTAAAGTTAAGGGCATTCAACGCAAGTGTTCTGCCACCAACAAGCCCTTGCAAAGCAATATGCAGGTGGTGAGCAGCAAGGAGGATGTTGGAGACACCCTCTGCCTAATTCCTGAGGAGTCTGATCCCCAGGAACCCAACATCCCCACACCCTCTTTCACTCATTTTGAGGAGTCCTAGACTCAACATGAGTAATCTCAAGTTGACCCATCCTTGGGTTAAACAGCTAACCCAGAGGTTCCTAAAATTCCTACCCCCTCTTATTCCGTAAATCCTCAAATCTTACCTTCTCCTTTAAATCTTTCAATTCCCTCAGATTCTACTCATGTAGATACTAAAAAACCTTCTGTAAATTCTCATCCTCCTTCCAATACTATACATTCTCCAATTCATATCCCTTCTTCACCTGTCAATACCCAAAATTCACCCATTCATATTTCTTCACCCATAAAAAGCCATGATTCTTTCTCTCCTAACCATTCCCCAGTAAATATCCCTTCTGCACATTCTTCTCCTATACAATCTCAACCTCAAACCACTTATACATCCATTGTACCTTCTATTCTGCTCAACCAAAACATCCCCCAAACTTCTTCAACTGTAAAAACTCCTAAACTACCCTCTTCTTCAAACCCATCCTCTATCCCCTTAACCCCTCTGGTTAGGGTAGTTCCCAATACTGAGAACTACACTCAGCAGGGAAATGTAAATGGTCAGAATGTGGAGGCAAATTTTATTGCCTGTGAAGTAACTAAACCCAGCAGAGATCCAATCCACAAGGATTTGGCTAATGCATCTTTCTTAGCAGAAATCAGAGAGTTATCCAAGAAAAAATTCCCTATGCTCAAAATGACTGCTAAGTTAGATGGAGCAATAAGCAAAGTGCTACTTGCACATAAATTAATAGACATGTCCTCCAGACCTAAGGTAAAATTGCTTGAGTTCAAACAGCACACTAGTGTGCCCAATGAATCTCTCTACCTTGAGAGTTTGAGAGAATCTACGGTAGCTTGTTGGATATTCAAAATCATTCAACAAAAAGATAGTGCCAAAAGTTTGGTTGATAAGATGGCTCTAACTCTCACCTAGTTGACTGATTCTGCAACTTAGCTTGGGGCAGCAATCACATCTATCCCCATGTCTACTGCAATGTCTAATGCTATTGCAAGAAAGATAAAAGGTAGTGTGTGGATGCTGCTACTAAGCAGTTGAATCTCTTGAGTACCAATATGTAACTCAAGTAACATAGATTCATACATTGGGTGAATAGCAGGCCAAAATAAAAAGACTTATCGATCCTAAGATCAAGAACGTATTCACGTAGGTGGAATCTACAAAGGATGTTGGCCACAACATCGTGAAGTTGGTTGAAGCTCAATCCAAATTCTTGCTACACCATGATAATAAACAAGATGAAATGGTGAAGTTACTAAAGGAAATATCAACCAAGATTGATAAGGCCCTTTTCATCAACCTTGACTCTCTCCATACCAAAATGGACAACATCCAGTGAGAGGTCAATGAGCACATAACCGAGAAAGTCTCCGTATCGTAGAAGTTTCTTATCTCTACCATGGGGAAGATTTTTCCAAACATGCCTAATCCTAGTTTGCCTATTACAGAATCTCTATACCCTGAGACCGATATGACTATTCACACCAAGTTGAATGTCATTAAGTTAAAGATAGAAGACATGTAGAAGAATATTGGTACTCTGATGAAGATGGGAGAATTGGATGCAAAAGACATTGATTATAATGCAAAGTGTATATCATCTATTGGTCCCAAGGTTCTTAACATAGAAGTGCAACTAAAGATATTATTGACTGCAATGGACTTCTAAGGCCTTCTTCAATGCTTTCAACAATTTTTGTGTGAGGGATTTTACTAGATTGTGCACCTCTCCAGTCACCATCTTCTTCTCAGCGAGATGAATGATCAAGATTTTCTTACTACCCAAGGTAAAGAGCAATTGGAGCAAGAGATTTCCCCACAAATCATAGGCTAGTAAGAGAACTTCAGAGCTTCCCTCCAAGCCTTCAATACCTACCTTGAACAAATTATGCAAGGTCAGGTAGAAAAGGGGGAGAAGGTAGCTGAAGATGCTCTCCGCACAGCAAATCTCAACAAGGGATCTCTTCCAAGGCAACCATTTTATCACAAGCCTCCTCAACAGCAACATCCCAAATCTACTCAAGATAAGACTGCTGGCTCTTCCTCTTCTATG
>CATIWQ010129154.1:0-39157 GCA_949673415.1 Euphorbia schlechtendalii | reverse complement strand
ATATATATATATATATATTGATTAAGAAACTTTATTGCATTCCAATTTCCAAGAATGAGTTCCTCTTAGTAGATTTAAGTAAAGTTGTTATGTAATTATCAGGCCAGACCCTAAAAGTTTAGGGGTCCTAAGCATAATATTATACGAAGTGATAAAAAGGATTCTTTAATTAAAAAACATTAAAAAATATTTTTTTGTAAAAGACATGATATAAATCATGACATTTCACATTATAATTGGGTGTTGCTGTGCGCCGCCCAGTATTACTTCGCACCGTCCGTATTTTTTCAAATACGGACCAAAAAGGACAACTAAAATACGTAAACGGAAATTTTATCCACCCACAACATGGCACGGGCGGATGAATTTTCCGCCCATTCCTTGGCACAGGCGGAAACGGGATCCGCCCACGCCATGGAAAGGGCGGATCCCTTGTCCGCCCATTCCATGGCATGGGCGGATAATTTATCCGCCCATGGCATGCCCTGTGCCATGGCAAGGGCGGATCCATTTTCCGCCAATGCCATGGAATGGGTGGATGAATTATCCGCCCATTCCATGGAATGGGCGGACAAGGGATCCGCCCCTGCTATGTTACGGGTGGAAATGGGATCCGCCCACTCCATGTCGCGGGTGGATCCCATGTCCGCCTACTTCATTTGGTTGATTTTTTTGTTCATTTTTTTTAATTTTAGGGTTATTTTGGTTGGTTTTTTTAATTTTAGATAAAATCGAAGAAAAAAATTACCCGGAATAATTGATTGCGTTGTTGTCGATTCATTAAAATTAATTGTCGAAGAAATCGTCAAAAAAGAAATGAAAGAAAAAGGGGTTGAATAGGGATGGGGTATTATGGTCTGTATTTGAAAAAATACGAGCGACGTGAAGTAATACTGGGCGGTGCATAGCAATTCAGTTATAATTCAAGTATTTTCAAATCTGTCTAATATTTTAACTGTACTTACTTTTATTTTTCTAATAATAATAACTAAAATGTAAATAATTTTTTTTTAATCCTTTCCGATTTATGAGTCCTAAGTAGTGACACTTATTGCACCATGCGAGAAGTAGTCCCAGTAACCATAAAAAACACTTCTACGTGTTATGGTTATCATCATTTATGGACTTGGACTTCAATCTTGAAAGCAAAACCAAAAACTTTTGAATATCATAAAACAACATTTGCCGTCAAGTAAATTCAATCTGCATACATCACCAAGAAGCAATACACAAACAGATTTTTGTAATTTCATACATGCAAATAATTATTACTCCCTCCGTCTACAAAATATTATCGTTTTAGAGAGATTTTGATTTCCCTTTTTCATTGTTATTTTGTATTTCCAATGTAGTTTTTCTCTAAGATTTTCATTCATACCCCTATTAATTTATTCAACTTTGAAGATAATTATATTCTAATATATAGGAATTAATATTTAAACACTAGCAAATTATTTTTATTGAACATATTAATGAAATCTTGAAAATTAAATAGGACATTTATGAATGGGTAAATTAGTAAATCACTTCATTCGGTTAATTGTTATCTTAAAATTTATGAATTAGTTAAAATGATAATACTTAGTAGATGGGTGAGTACTAACTTTCAAACGAATGATTATGTATGATTGGATGGCAGGTGTACAATATATATTTATGGAAAAAAATCAAGTCACTTTTAGTTTTATAATTTGAACTAGCATTTCCTTACCTAATATCCTTGTGTGTTAGATAGCTAATTCAATTTAAAGTTCTGTTCATATTTTGAATTTAAGGGAAACTTAATTGTCGATATAAAAAAGTTGTCGGTCAACGGTCATATTGGAATTTGCTTGATGGATTTCATCAATTTACTTTAATTTTCTCCCTCTTTAGAAATTTCTTAGTTTTCACAATAAATCAATTACAAGTCTAATCACATTTGGACCTAACTCCATTAAAGACATGTTTAACAATGGGATGGTGTCTTTGTAGCTATCCAGTATGAACTACATGCCAAGATTATCATCAAAATTTCCCGGAATGCATAAATTGCTATAATATGAATTATGAAAAATTATTTATAACAGAAAAATAACAGTCATACACAATATCTAACACAAGCATCCAGTGAAGGTTTTGACGATGTTATCTATCTTAAGAATTTGCTAAATTTGAGTAATACTACCGTAAAAATAAATTAGTCTTTTTATCAACATAATAAATTTTTGTTTGATATTGGTTAAAATCCTGCAAAGGCAAATAAAAAAAGGGAAATACAAACAAAAAAAAAAAACATGAGAAACTAATTTTATTTTTACATACAAAATAATCATATTTAATGATTTTATACAAAAAAAACACTTTTGGTATTTCTGTTTTTGTATTAAAAAGGTTTCATATTTTATGCTTTTACAATATGGTATTATACCTAGTATAAGATATCTTATGCTATTATTTTACTACCTTTTCATTAAGGCGTAAAACCTAGTATAACAGCTCTTATACCTGGTATAAAAGTAGTATAGTGTGTTTGTCTAGTCTATTGATCCTTTGTAATCACAACAAAACTCGTTTTCTCATAATAAAACCATGACATGAAGGCCTTATACCCAGTATAAGATTTGTATAATACATTTGTTTCAATTCATTATTCATAATTATTTCAATGAACACATAATGTGCATGTTCCCAATAACACAACTTCAAAATCAGTGGAAAATAGGTTGATTAATCATTTTCTCACAATAAAACTATGACATGAAAGCCTTATATCTGGTATAAAGAGAGGTATAAGACCTTTAGTTCAACTCATTATTCACAAGCATTTCAACAAACACCTAATGTGCTTGTTCTCCAATTGTTGAAATAAAAAGCATAATTTATAGGCACAAAAGTATAAGAATCAGGAGAAAATACGCAAACTGATGTATTCAAGTTTAAGAGGATGGAAATCTGGAAAAGGATTGCAAAATCAAGAGTTGCATCAAACATGAAACTTCTTTCAATTAATGAACTTTGATATGATCAGTATAGATAATTTAATCTCAACAAAAATAAAATCTTACAGTGTGCCCAAAACTCATACAAAAATCCAATTTTTATTCATCTAGATCAATAATTATTTTATGGGCGAAGGTTGTTGTCATCGGCGAGAAGGAATATGGGCTGGCAATGCTTGAAAACGAACATTCCGGCAATGGAATCCAAGCTCATATTGCCTAATTTCAATTTTGTCCCAATTTAAAAAGGGAAATTGAAAAATGAGAATTGGAATTCAAACCTTGCCGAGAAGAATCTCACTAGTATGGGGACCGTAGACATCAAAGGACTAGAGAAAATTGATGTCGGAGTTATTGGCACTGTTGAGGAGAGAGATGAGGTAAGACATGATGATACACTCGAGTTCCGGAGTTGAAAGGAGGGTGAGAAGGGAGCTAGTAATAGATGCGGCCACCGAGTTGGTTAGAGGAGGAGAAAGAGAATTGCAACCGCTTCATCGGTTATATGACAGAAAAGTAAAGATAGTAAAAAGAAAAAATAAAGAGGAAATTTTATAAATAGGTTGATTTTAAGTATTCATATCAATCAAAGTTTTGGTACATAACTTTTTTGACCAAATAAGTTTCAAACTCACCTTCTATACGTTCCAAGTTATTTTGTTCTCCTCCACTACCAACTAATGACATCACATATGATGTCATGTTTTTTTTATTTTCTCATTTTATTTTGCTATTATCTTTTAATCCGTTCATTTTTTGGACATGCAGCTTGAGAGTTTTTTGTTCATCTCATTTTTATCTTCGAAATGTCATCCATTGTGATATACTTTTTTGATAATTTTTTTCAAATGTTCGATATATGGTAGGAAGTAAAAAATGATAACTCTGGAAATATTATTGTAGCTTCCTGATATATAACTGATGAAAGGAACACTATCCAATAGTTAAACATGACAAGAGGACTATCTAGTAAGAACATGGTAGGAAAATGAACTTGAAAATCAAACAAAACAGAAGCAGATAACAATATGATAGGGGTATGGTACGAAGTAAAAAATCACAACTATGGAAATATTATTTTAGTTTTCTGATAGATAACCGATGAAATGAGCACTATCCAGTAGTTAAACATGACAAGAGCACTATCTGGTAGGCACATAGTAAGAAAAAGAATTTGAAAAATCAAACAAAATAGAAGCAGATAACATGGTAGGGAGTAAAAAATGACAACTTTGGAAATATTGCTGTAGTTTCCTGATAGATAACTGATGAAAGGAACACTATCCAGTAGTTAAACATAATAGGAGCACTATCTAGTAGGAACATGGTAGTAACATGGTAGGAAAATAAACTTGAAAATCAAACAAAACAAAATCAGATAACAACATGGTAGGGATATGGTAGGAAGTAAAAAATGACAACTATGGAAATATTACTGTGTTTCCTGATAGATAACTAATGAAAGGCGCACTATCCAGTAATTAAACATGACAAGAGAACTATCTAGTAGTCATATGGTAGGAACATGGTAGGAAAATGAACTTGAAAATCAAACAAAACAGAAGTAGATAACAAAATGGTAGGAAGTAAAAAATAACTTTGGAAATATTATTGTAGTTTCCTGATAGACAACTGATGAAAGGAACACTATCTAGTAGTTAAACATGATAGGAGCATTATCTAGTAGGTTCATGGTAGGGAAATGAACTTGAAAATCAAACAAAACAAAATTAGATAACAACATGGTAGGAAAATGGTAAGGACATAGTAGGAAGTAAAAAATGACAACTCTAGCAATATTGTTGTAGTTTCCCAATAAATAACTGATGAAAGGAGTACTATTCAGTAGTTAAACATGACAAGAGCACTATCTGGTATGAACATGGTAGGAAAATGAACATGAAAATAAAATGAAATAGAAGTAGATAACAACATGGTAGGAACATGATAGGGACATGGTAGGAAGTAAAAAAACTCTAGAAATATTACTGTAGTTTTGTAGAACCCAAGTTAATAGTACTTCACAATAGTTAATAGTTTTGGAAATAGCAAACTGTCTAGGATAGTGAAATTAATTGAGTGCTAAGTAGACTCTTAATTAATTAAGCTGACTTGAGTTTGTTTAAAGGAAAACTACTCAAACTTACTGTGTAATTAATTAAGTTATGGCTTAGAGTAGGAAAAGCTGAGTCTGTGTTGAGTACTACATAGTTTAAGGTTATTTCATTTAGCTCGTACTAAGTCCTACTTTTAAATAATTAAAAGCATTTTCTTTGACACGTAGAGACTTTATGACACGTGCTGCTAACGTCATTTGTGAAGGAACAGAATATTCCTTAGTTGCTTTTTAGGAGAAAAGGTGCTGAAATAAATTAAGGTTCCAGTGGTCCTCACAACGCCAAAAAGTGTTAGTACGGAATGTCAGGGATTCCTCACTACAGTCTAAATAAAAGGAATGCTCTGTTATGCGCCACGTCAACCAATTGGAAGACTCCACATTACATTTTAGTGCACCTCTCTCAAAACTAGATTCCTTGAAGATAAACGAGATTTCTATCTCTAAACACGTCCTGGAATCTATCTCCAACGGGAAGATTCGAAAGATTAGAAGAGATGAAAAATTGAATATCAACGATCTCGTAAAGTTTGTAATGGCTACTTCACAAAGCTTCAAAGTATAAATAGAAGACTAGAGCAGACTTTCAAACTTGGTGAATCACCTCGAATTTCTTAAGAGCTAAAAAGCTGTCAAATTTTATCAAGATTTCAAAGAAATTCCATCGCAAGCAATCAATAAACATCAAAGTTCATATCTGTTTGTAATATAGAGATTCTCTTAGATTAACATTGTAAGGATTCAACATTTTTATAAGTTGAATCCAGTTCACAATTTTATTTAATCTGAGTGTCGGTTTGGGAAGGGTACCCAAATTGATTTGAGCGGTAGTTAGAAAGGAGGGTACTTTCTGTAATCATGTCTACCCGTTGTAAAGGCTTCTTCACCTATTGAAGGATTGAATCACTAGTAGATTAAAGCTCGAAGACTGTATCAGGGGGATTGGAGGTAGGCTAGGGGCTGAACTAGGATAAATCTCAGGTGTTGATGTTATATCTTTAAGCCCTAAGCTTTAGCAGTGATCAGCTCATTCATCACTTTCTTTCTCATTCTTTTATTTGCCTGTTAGCCAATCTATACTGAGTAGCCTTACTCAGGTAAAGATTGAAGATAAACTGTAACAGCAAAGCTGAACAGTTTTTATGTTTTTATACTGCACTCAACACGCATATAAAAACTGATCTTGGTGAATATTTTGAAATTGTTAAAAGTAACCAAGATAAAGCATTCACTCCCCCTCTGCTATTATTAAGAGCCTGTTTACGAACCAACCGGTGGTATCAAAGCAGTTTCTCAACTTTTAGACTAATTATCTTTGAGTTAAGATCCATAAATGGCTTATAACAACTTTAGTTCTAGTTCCGGTCAGGGAGTTCTTCTCAAGGAGGGAATGTCTGTTACAAGACCACCTCTATTTGATGGTAATCATTATACATTCTAGAAAAATCACATGAAAAATTTCATCCAGTCACAAAGCATGCAGGCCTGGCTCGCTATTGAGCGTGGTCCTAGAGTTCCCACAGTTGTGAGGAACGGAGTGCGTGTGCCAGTAAATCTAGAGGACTAGGAAAACGCTGACCTGAGGCTTCTCAAAGAGAATTTCACAGCGATTAACTACTTACACTGTGCGTTAGATCTTACTGAGTTCAACAGGGTCTTAGGATGTTAAACAACATAGGAGATCTAGAAGAAGCTGGAGATTACCTATGAGGGGATTGACAAGGTCAAAGAATCAAAGATCAATCTCATGTTGAGGGAGTATGAGATGTTCTCAATGGACGCTAGTGAGGGTATTCAGAGCATGAATAATAGGTTCATTAACATTGTTAATGAACTGAAGAGGCTTGGAAAGGAGTTCACCAAAGAGGAGTTCATCAAGAAGATTCTCTGCACTCTTACCTTAGAGTGGGATTCCAAGAAGAGCATTATCGAAGAGGCTCATGATCTTAAGACCTACAGCTATGATGAGCTGATAGGCACCTTGTTAACTTATGAGATGTCTCTCAGGAAGTACTCAGAAGACTCCAAGAGGAATCACGACAAGGAGGGAAAAGCTATTATCCTTAAAGCAGATTCATCAGATGAGTCCACTAGCTACGACTCTGATAAGAAAATGGCCCTTCTGACCAGGCATTTCCTGCTAAAATCAAGTTAACTCAGCACCAGCTAGGAGCTGAGGAAGGACCAAAGAAGGAGCATAGTAAAGACATTAAGTGCTTTGGCTGTGGAGAGAAAGGCCACAACCAGTCGAGTTTAGCCATGGCCAAGAAGGATAGGTTCAAGAAGAGGTTCTCCAAGAAAAATGAAGCACTTGCTACCACTTGAAGGGACTCAGAAGAATCTTCATCATCTGATGAAGAAGCTATTGATTCGGCTAACCACTTCTTGATGGCCATTGAAAATCATCAAGGCAAAGGCTCAGCATCTATCTCCAGTAGAGATCATTCCGTTGTCAACTATGAAGCTGAGCGTAATAAAGGAAAAAGCTCCTCAAGCTGAGGTAAATTTTGAGATTCCTTTTATCTATGGATGAATTCGCAGGCTCTCTTTGATGTTGTGAAATTGACTAATAAATCAATGAAGAACATCGAAGAGATAGTGAGGAGAAGTGATGATTTGGAAGATACTAATACTTCCTTATCGCTTGATATCCGCTTTCTTCAAGAAAAAGATGAGTATCAAGAGTGTTCTATCAACAAGCTCATTAAGCAATTAGATGAGTTGAATATTGAGATAACGGCTTTAGAGAAAAAGGTTCCTACTCCAGCCAATAGTTAAACTCAAAGTAACCAAACTCGTAATTCTAAGAGGAAGAATTCCTCTAAATAGAAGAAAAAGAGCCAGCCTAAATAAAAAAATGGTGTGTGGTTTTTACGGGAAAGCTGGACATGCCACAGTTCTCTCTATACATAAAAATGGTTATTATGATGAGTACGACTGGCTAAACTTAAGCATTTCTAATAATGGAGGACCCAGTCAAAAGCATGGGTATCTAAGAAAATGTAATTATTTTGCAGGTGAGCCTTAGATCCGTTGATGACTCTCGAATGTGGGATTAGGATAGCAGATGCTGAAGGCATATGATGAGAGATGATAGTCAGTTCATCTCATTGGAGCGTAAAAGGAATGGAAGTATCAGTTTTGGAGATAACCAGAAAGGCAAGATTGTAGGCTGTGGCACTGTTGGTGTCTCTCCTTCAATCGAAGAGGTTTCTCTTATCAAGGATCTGAAGTTCAATCTGCTTAGTGTATCCTAGCTCTGCGACAAAGGCAGAAAGGTTATATTTGACTCAATAGGATGCTCAATAATTGACTGTAAGACTGACTCAACTATACATTTTGCTCCCAGGATCAATAATGTTTATATGATTGATTTATCCCCTTGCTCCACTAACGTTTATCTTGTATCTAAGGAGGATAACTTGTGGCTTTGGCATAGAAGGTTGGAACATATTAATATGAACATTCTATCTAAATTGGCCAAAAAGCTCTCAGTTGTGGGGTTACCTAGTATCAGCTTTGAAAAGGATAAACTGTGCTTAGCTTACCAGCTCGGTAAGCAAGTTAAGAAATCATTTAGATTAGTAAATCACGTAGTAACTAAACGACCGTTGGAGTTAATCCACCTGGATCTTTTCGACCAAGTTCAGCCAATGAGCTTGGGTGGTAAGAGGTTTTCACTGGTGGTTGTAGATGACTTCACGATATTCACATGAGTAGTCTTGCTGAGTAGCAAAGATGAGATTTATGAATCTTTTGTCAAGCTCAGTAATCGGATAATGAGCAAAATAGGAGATAAAATCTGTAGAATTCGAAGTGATCATGGACGTGAATTTAAGAATTTTAGTTTCGAGGAATTCTATTCAGCGTATGGTATTGACTACAACCTCTCTTCTCCTTATACACCTTAGCAAAATGGGGTTGGAGAAAGGAAGAATAGGACTATATTTAAGATGGCTCGATCCATACTAAGTGATAACAATTTACCAAAGTACTTTTGGGGAGAAGTTGTTAACACAGCCTATTATATCTTGAATCAGGTTTTAATTCGCCCAATTCTAAAGAAAACATCCTATGAGCTTTGGCGAGGGGGCAAGCCTAAGATTCGTCATCTCAGATCTTTTTACTGTAGGTACTATATTCTTAACACCAAAGAGCAATTAAGAAAGTTTGATCCTAAGTCTGATGAAGGTATCTTTTTGGGATACTCAACTAACAGTAAGGCATATAGGATATATGTCAAACATACTGGTCTGTTAGAGGAGTCTATGCATGTAGATTTCGATGAAACTAACATTGTAGAAAGATGTCCCTCTGATGAAGACAAAGGAATTTCCCAGCTTTCAAATCAACTCAGTATGCCACAAGCTATGCTACCCAACTTAGCATAGGAGCCCCCAGCAGAGGAAGCCAAAGATGATGATGAAGATCTTTCTATCAACTTCAACGATGGCGAAGATCAACCTCCACCTTAGTATTCTATTATCGATCCTCCAGTAGTTGATCCTAGTCTTCCAAGAGAGATTAGAGTTCATCGCAACCATTAGCTAGATAGCATAGTTGATGATGTTCATAATCCTGTAATGACGCAAGGTTAGCTTAATCAGATGATGAGTCATCCAGCCTTCATATCACTGATTGAACCCAAGAAGTTTGAAGATGAAGAAGGAGATGATTATTAGATGATCGCAATGCAAGAGGAATTGGATCAGTTCAAGCACAATGATGTTTGGGATCTAGTTCCTAGGCCTAAAGGGAAATCAATTATCGGCTTCAAATGGGTTTTCAAGAACAAGCTAGATGAAGATGGAATTATTGTTAAGAACAAGGCCAGGCTTGTTGCTCAAGGCTACAATCAACAAGAAGGAATCGATTATGATGAGACATATGCTCCAGTAGCCCAACTTGAAGCCATTCGAATCCTCTGTGCTTTTGCATCCCATATGAACTTCAAATTATTTTAAATAAATGTCAAAAGTGCTTTCCTGAATGGATTCATTTAAGAAGAAGTTTATGTTTGCTAGCCTCCTGGCTTTGAAGATGCAAAGAATCCTCAGCACGTCTTCAAATTGAAGAAAGCTCTTTACAGATTGAAGCAGGCTCCAAGAGCTTGGTATGAGAGGCTGACTAATTTCTTGATCAGCAAAGGCGATGAAAGAGGTAAAGCAGATACAACTCTGTTTATCAACGAAGGAAAGAAGATGTGTTGCTAGTCCAAATATACATTGATGATACCATATTTAGAGCAACTGATGAGAAGCTATACAAGGAATTTAGCAAGCAGATGAAGTGCGACTTCAAGATGTCTATGATGGGAGAACTCAATTTCTTCCTTGGTATTTAAATCAAGCAAACTGAAGATGGAGTTTTCATCAGTCAGTCTAAGTATGCTAAAGAAGTCCTGAAGAAATTTGAATGGAACATTCAAAGCCAATGTCCACTCCTATTACCACGGATACTATTTTGAGTAAAGATGAAACGGGTAACCTGTGGACTGCAAGTTCTATAGAGGGATCATCGGTTCTCTTCTTTATCTCACTGCTAGTAAGCCAGACATACAGTATGATGTGTGCTACTATGCTCTTTATCAAATTGATCCTAAAGAATCTCATCTAGCCACTATAAAGATAATTCTCAGGTACTTGGAAAGCTTGATTGAAGAAGGTCTGTGGTATCCCAGCAGCTCATATTTCACTCCTAGGGGATTCACAGATGCTAATTATGGAAGAGATAAACTCGACAGGAAGAGTACAATAGGAAGATGTCATTTCCTTGGAGAGTGTCTTGTCTCTTGGTATAGTAAGAAGCAAACTTCTGTTGCGCTGAGTACAGCTGAAGCTGAGTACATGGCAGTAAGAAGTTGTGTAACACAATTGCTTTGGATAAAGTAGTAACTGGAAGATTATGGTATAAATTCAAACTGCCTCGAAGTTATGTGTGATAACAAGAGCACAATTTACCTACCCAAGAATCTAGTTCATCATAGGAGAATGAAGCATGTCAAAATTAAGCATAATTTCATTAGCGATCATATGCTACGAGGAGATGTCAAGCTGGAGCATGTTCCATCAGAGGAACAGTGTACTGATATCTTCACCAAACCACTGCCAAAGGAACAATTCTATGTATTGAGGCAGTTGATTGGTATGGTAAATCCAGGATGAAGAAGAAGGATGAAAATCTCAAAAATTTTGGTAGGATGAAAATCTCAAAAATTTTAGCTAAGTGCTGGAGATCAAGCATGAGAAGACACGTGGATAACACTGTCAAGTATTTAAAGTAACGGCGTGAGGAACAGTTTGTGATTAAAATTCAAATCTTTACATTTTAAAAAGACGCACGCTTGAATAGGAACCATTTTTTTCCAAAACTCACCATTTTACTGAGGCAGTTAATTAGAAGTCAATCTCAACGTTCATTCTCATCATGAGCTGAGATAGTGACACATATCCATGAGAGCTGTAATCATTTATATAAGTTGAACAGTTGAAGAGAGAAGGTTACTTGCTTTCTGCGAACTTCAAAATCTCAGAGCATTCGAACCCTAATCTTTCCTTCTTTCAATTTTCTCTCAAATCTCTCAAATGGCAAAAACCAAGACCACCTTCAGGATCAAGAACACCATTACCATGAAAATCAAAGTGAATGTAGAAGGAAAGACGGAGAAGTTAACCCTTGAAGTGGGAACCCGTCTTGCTAAAGTGGAATGGGAAGATAACCCGGAGTTTGGCCCAGTTTATTAAGTAAACTATGAAGGCATGCGGCTCAACAAGATGATGCACCGAGTTATCAAGCAGCAGCACTTCATTCCTTCTTGAGAATGGAGGGTCCAGCTATCACATGCCTCATTAAAGCTTTCTACGCTCATTTCTACGCGATTGAAGGCTTTAATAATGTTCTACTGATGGACTTTGAGGGTAAATTAACCTTGATTTGTTCCCCGAATGATTGAGAGCATTCTCAACATGCCTAATTCAGGCACTCAACTCTGCAAATCTGGCAATGAAGACACCGTCATCATTCCCGAAGATTGGGAGCTCCCAACAAACTATGTCTCGGGGGAGATTGCTACTAGCGGAATGTCATGGATAGCAAGGATTTGTCATGAGCTGGTAGTAAAGCTGCTGTTACCCAAAATTGGCTCGTTGACTAACTACACATACTTCGAATGTTGTTTGGTTTATTATATGGTAGAGGGTAAAAAGCTCAATTGGCCAATGGTGATTCTACACCACTTGACTAAGCTGACTACTATCTATCATTATGGTTACCTCATAACTGAGATTATGAGGGCAGTTAAAGTCGATGTGGCTCAATTTTTCTGGGGGAGTCCGGTGAAACAGTCTTGTCGGTGTAGAAGAGGCTCAAAATGTTAGCCTGCTGACTCATAATTAGGTTCATGCTAGGTACACCAAAGCTCAACAGAAGCGAAAATTGAGGTGTGTACTGACAGTATTGCCTGGGGACATCAGCAAGGAGAATGAAGATCAATTCATGGTGGAATTTGAAGAGAGTGATGACTCTGATAAGGTTCCAATCTCCAGCATCTTGGAGAATGTCACCACCACCTCCTCCAAACCATAGAAGGTTGCTTCCTCTAAGACCAAGGGGAAGAGTCCAGCCAAGACCAGTGATGCTCCTACTTAGCATTAAAGAAGGAAAATGCAAGCCAAAACCTGCACACAAAGGGAGGCGGAGACTAAGTTACTAGTTGAGAAGAAAGCTGAGGAAAAGGAAATAGAGGCTGAGGCCAATGAGCCCCTGCGCCAAAGGAAGCGCAAGATGGTTTTTTCAGATGATACTAAGGAGCAAGGCTAGGATAAGAAATCTAAGGAAGAGGACCAACTTGGGTCCAACACTACTGAGAACATTCAAGACGTTTTTGCTAAACTCAAGGGCACTCAACGAAAGCGTTCTACTACCACAAGGCCTCTGCAGTTGAACGTGCAGGTGGTAAGTAGCGAGGAGGATGCTGGATACACCATCTTCCTAATTCCTGAGGAGTCTGATCCTCAGGACCCCAGCATCCCCACTCCTAATTTCACTCATGTTGAGGATCGTTCTTCTCATCATGAGCAACCTCAGACTGACTCATCCTTGGGTCAAATAGCTAACCTAGAGGTTTCACAAAATCCTACCCCTTCATCTTCTCCTATAAATTCTCAAATCCCTTCTATTATAAATTATTCTATCCCATCAGGTTCTACTCAAGTAGATCTAAAAACATAGAAAAATCCTTCTCCTTCTCCTTCTTATTCTGTTCATTCCCCTATTCACATTTCTTCATCCAGAATTAGCCAAGACACCTTTTCTTCATCCCCAATACATATTTCTTCAACCCCTTCTTCTCCTGTATATCCTCAACAAATAACCAATTCTTCTACAGCTATTGTACCTTCTATTCCACTCAAACCAATTTCTTCAACTGTACATGATTCTGAACCTACCTTTTCTTCAAACCCATCCTCAACCCCCTTAACCCCTATAGTTAGGGAAGTTCCTAATGCCGAGAATTACGCTCAGCAAGGAAAAGCAAGAGGTCAGACTGCTAAGGAAAATTTTACAGCCAATGACGCACTTGAACCTAGCAGCAAACCAGCAATGGCTGATTCATCTTTCTTGGCTCAGATCCAAGAGTTAGCTAGGAAGTAATTTCTTGAGCTCAAGAATGATGCTAAGTTAGATGGAGTAGTACGTAACTTACTACTAGCTCAGGAATTAACGGACTTATCATCCAGGTCCAAGGCAAAATTGCCTATATTCGAACAGCACATAAATGTCTCTATACTTTGAGGAGTTTGAGAGGATCCAAGGTAGCTTGTTGGTTATTCAAAATCAGTTGGAAAAAGAGAGTTCCAAGAGCCTGGTAGATAAGATGGCTTTAATCTTGAATGGGTTAATGGAATCTTTAGCCCAGCTTGGGGCAGCCACTACATATATCCCCACGTCTACTGTTTGCCACTTTTCTACTAATAAGTTTAATAACTTGTTCGCAAGATTTTTGCTTTAAAGTATAGGTGTTGTCAATACCACTTATCAAATAGAAAAATGATGATAACTACAAGTATACAGTTGCCATGTAGGTTTAAAAGATATCAAACCCATAGGGAAGGAACAAGTTCTAAAGACTAACAAGAGTAACGGAACAAAGAAAATAAAATAAATGATTTTATTATTTATTGGGTAGGATGGGATATGATGGTGGATAAATGTATATAGATTAGAGTACAAAAAATCAGTATAGATTATCCCTACTAACAAGTATAGCAAAGAAAACATGCAAAATCAACAAACATATTATGTACACTAGACTAATTTAACAATTTCGGTTCTAGATATTCAGATATTCAATTATTCACCGCAGAGCAACACATGAACTGACTTTTCTAAATCTAGTGCAAAGGAATTAAGATGATTATATAAACCTGGATAACAATACTACTATGCTTAGTACGGGTCGCTCTCACATAGCCATATTTAGCAAGTTACCATTCCAAAAATGTTGGCTCACTAAACAGCTTTATAATCACAGATCCTGTGATTATACACAATCTCGTTAACCCCGAAACTACTCTTAAAGTTAACTCAAAAGCATATAACTTGATTAATAGAAAAGACTTAACGCAAAATACACATTATGACACATACCATGAAAATGGTTGAGATTGGAGCCCTATTTATAGAGTACGAAGGGTTGCGTCTATCCAAACGAAGAGTTGTGTCAATTGGTGAAAGATTACATCACTTCATTATGATTGGTTGAATTGGGTTGATCTTATCCACAATGTAAAGGCACCTTTTCATGATTGGTTGACTTCTAAAAGGTGTCTTATCATTTGGTAGTTGATGGCGGTTGATCATTCTTATCTTGTGGTTGGTAGTTGAGAAGTGTTGACCAAAAAACCATCAAAGTCACGACAGCGAAGTACATGTCGCGACCATGAAGTACATGTTGCGATCGTGAATATTTGGTTGGTAACTTTCTATTCTGAAGAATACTAAGTCGCGATCGCGAATGGTTGTCCCGATCGTGAATTGTGTTTTTCTTCAGAATCCTTCTTGAAACTTTACCGATTTTTGACAGCTTCGATCCTAAGCCAAATCCTTAAGTTCTAGCATCTTTTTGCACCTTTTTCACTCTTTTTTTTATAGATTTCCAACTTTAATCATTTTACTTCCAAGATTTACCTAGTAACTGCATTTGCATCAAAAACAACTACATACCACGTGAAATCTTTTATATGAAGTATAAAAATGACTTAAACTATGGTGTTTAATGTGTAAAATTATCATAATAATAAGTGTAAATATACACTTATCACACCCCCACACTTTACTTTTGCCTTGTCCTCAAGGTAAATTCAATAGAAGTGTATAAAATAGTATTCAAGTTTGTACTTTATTTGGTGAAAAACTATTATAGTGGGTACTACATTCCCACGTTGCATAAGATTCAAGTAGAAGTCAAAAATTTCCCACAAATTAGTAATGTGCAATTCATATAGCCTAGTTGCATACCTTTGCCCATAATGGAGGTTCAACCGAATCAAATCTTCATATAAGCGTTATATGCATACTCGAATATTTCTTTCTCTTAAGCATAGTATAAAGTATAAAGGACATAGAAAGTACACTTTTAATAATTTTCTCTCAAGGCATTTTTAGGTAACCTTGAATGCTAAAACACTCTTAGTGGTTGCATTTTATGCTCCATACCACTCTCCCCTTTTTTCAATGGTAGCATTTTATGCTCCATACCACTTTCTCTCATTTTTTTCCTTTTAAGCATATGTTTTTCAAGTACATTTTTCATGCTATGCTATTTTTATTTTTCACTCATTGAATGGTTGCAGTTTCTGCTCCGTACTATTCCTCACCTTTTGCATAACTCATTAGTTATCCTCTCTTTCTTTTGATATTTTATCTCTTAATACCCTCATCCTTTATTGATCAATTTCAAAGTATTATGGCTATAGTTTCCTAATACTTTAAACACACTCAATACTTATAGGACTTATTCGAGATTTGCATATACAACTAGTAAGAATACTATTAGATATTACTCCACTTAAACTTATCGGTTGCATTACACTAAAACTATATAACTTATACTAATTCATGTTGCATTGAAATATAAATCGAAACTTACTTGGAATGTTGCTTTCGAATGTTACTCACCACTTATCCTTGCTAAATTGATAAATGTTGTACTAATAACGCTCAATTTCAACATGCGCTCAAATTTTGCACTAACATCAATCTTGTAATACCTAACACTCAAAATAACCGTGGAACATATGTTAGTAAAGTATAAGAATGGATAATGTATAAATAACAAAAAAATTTCAAATTCTTCAATTTTTTAATTTTATTCAATTTTTTTGGATTTTTCGGGATTTTTACAAATGTCCCCCCATGCTAAAGAAAACAATGTCCTCATTGTGAGACATTTAATAAAAATCATAATTAAAAACTAGTCTAAAAATTTGAAACAGAAAAAGTAAAGAAAAGAGTAAACCCCTTTTATTGTGAAGGAGAATCCGAGGGACTATGAGTGAATTGACAATTTTGTTTTCGAAAGAAAGATAGTAATTTTCGAAGAATCGATTTATTACTCTTCTTAAGAATCTTCATGTCTCTTTTCATAACTCCAAGTTCCGCTTGGCTATTGTATACTTTTTGTTGCATGCTAGCCTTCCAATCTTCTGGTGCTTCACCTTCTTCTACTACAAGCATTGGAGTTTTTCCATGTCGACGGTTAACAGTTGGATTAGATGGTCCGACGGAAGAATCTTCATGAGCTAAGATTATCTTCTTGGTGCGGTTGGAGTACAAGTAGAAAGAATATACACCATCGTTCTCTTGAAGAAGTTCGGTATTCTTTAAATAAGTCCCATCCATATACCGAAAATACTCACCCGGTTGTTGGATATAGAGGAGTCCACCTCTTGCACCCAAGATGGTAGCGGTGATAATTTCGGCTGCTCCAATCTTGTTCCTCATGCTTGTAGAATTCTTCTTCATCATATCCCATATGATATCCACGAATTCCGTTTTTTGTTGCATCAAAGCGCAAGAAAGAACAAACAAATCTTTCTTTTGGACTTTGGTATTCTCTACTCGACAAAATACCGAAGTGGAAAGGTATTTGTGGAGAAGAAGAATGCACTCATCCTTAATAAGTTTATTAGGAGAATTTTTGGGATCGAAGACTCTCTTACCCGATAATTCTACCCAAACTCAATTTGGAATCTCAAATCCAAACCATTCACCCATCATCTCTCTTGTGACGGTGTAATGTCATCCTTGATTACGAAATTGAATCGCCCTCTTCCTAGCATCTTCATAGTCGAATGTTACTAGACATTCGAGAATCCAATCTTGATTTTGTGGAAAACGCAAATCCACAAACTTTGTGAGTCCAAGTGCCGAAAGATAAACCTTTATCTCTCTACAGAGATTCAATGTTTTGAAGAAGACCAAATCTAGGAATATCATTCCCGTCATATCCAATTTGTTAAGCTTTTGAAAGCATTTACCTTCTTCTCTTATCCTTAAAGGGAAAGGACAATCATACTCCTCTTGGTATGTTTGGATTTCTCTTCTATTTGCAGATTTCTTCAAAGGCATCTTGATTGTTTTGAAGTATAAAGGTTAAGAAGAAAAGGTTGAATGTTGAAGATTGAAGATGAAGAAATTTTAGAGATTTTTGTAAGCTTTTGAAAGTTGTGGTGGCTAGGTTTCAATTTAAGACCTATTTATAGAGGTTTAAGGGTTCTCTAATTGGTCATAATTAACAATATAGCGGTTTAAGCTCAAAACTAGTCGTTAATGGCAATTTTAGCCATCTGTTGCGTGTCAGATCACGATCTGTAACGGTTATAATTTGCCCGTGTCACGATCGGGAAGGTCAGTCACGATTGTGATCTTCCTCATGATAGAAACAGAAAGTTTTGATTCCCAACATTCATGAGCGCGAGTTGAATGAAACGGTCACGATCTTCTTTAACTTTCTAATTTTCAATTTTTAGACTTTATACCTAAAATAACTTAGAAACACAAACACAAACAAACATTGTTAAATTCAAATGATAAATATTTACTAATTTATACCTTGAGTAATCATAGTGAAGATAGCAATTGAACATCAATGTCTTATTGTTCAAATATTCATTTCATATTTAATAAACAATTATAAACAAACAATTAAACACAAGAAAATCAAACTGTACAAACTCCTAAATCGAAATGAAAAGATGAAATTTATTTAGAGGGAAGCGATTCTATAATTTGGTCAATCTTGTAGTAAGATTCCATTAGATCTCGCTCGACATCAATCATCAAAGTACGAATGTCATCGATTTTCCTATGGATTGAAATCTGCCCTTCCATAACATCATTCAACCTTCCGCGGAGGTTGGAAACTTTACTCTTATCCTCCTGCGCATTTTCCCTCTCTCTTTGTCTGTCCGCTTCCACCCTTTCATCCCATGATCTCCAATCATAGGTTATTCTCTCTTCTCCAATACACCTTACCAGGAAATCATGCTCGAAAAAGACTTCTATTGTTAACTCCGGAATCATGTCTTCACCAGTAAAGATTTCTGTGGCATAGGGCCTTCTCCCAATCTGACCTAAAAGATTCACCATTGTTCGACACCCGTACGCTATCCTATCAGGATCACTTGCAGCAGACATAAGAGTTTTCATCATAATCCCTGATACATCCACAGGTATGCCATTCCAAACTACTTCTAAGATAAATAATTCCTCAGGAATGACCGTGTCAGAACTAGTCCTACTAAAAAGAAAACTACTTAGATTGAAGTGTAGAGAGAGCAAACAGGGATCTTAGATCCACCGGCTATAGGCAGATTCCTATTTGTATTCGGCTTTTCTAGTTTGGTGATTCCAAGTTGGTAGTGGATCCTAACCAGGAATCATTTTGTAGAAGCAATCCCTCAGAAATCCCAAGTACTTATCCAGAGCCTTCCTTGTCAGTTTCTATTCTTTCCCATGGTGTCGATAGACTACACAGTTCTGCCTATCGATCCTCCATACCAGTGTGACTAACATTTCCATGCAGTTGTTCACACTGTTCCCTAGAGTCATGTTTGAGTAAATGACAAATTTGATTATTCTTAGATAATACATAACTCTATCATAAATGCCAAGATGAATGAAACTATTCCTATGGATAGTATAGGAACTTTTAAACTCAGCATCTCGAATGATCTCGAAGTGGTCTCCCTATTCTCTTGAATGGATCGGGAATGGAGCCTCGTACCATTCTTGAAGATTTATCGGTGGAACTAGACCTGATTTGTTTGGTATAACCATTTTAAGAAAGAAAAGTTTGAAAGGAATAAAGGAATTTCGGATTTGTAATAAATTGCAATTTGGAAAAGAAGAATTCATATTGCAGAAGTGAGTAAATGATGAATAGTCGTGCATCAATTTATAGAAGGTAGTGGAATAACTGTCGAATAACTGCTCAACTGCTGCAGTTATCGCATAGATCACGATCGCGAGTATTTGTAGCGATAGTGACTAACAGAATTTGAGAAACAGAAAGTTATAATCAGGAATTCACAAGCGCGAATAGAAGTCGCGAACGCGAATAGGAAAAATAGAAGAAAATGTTCTATCTATTGAGAATTCAGATGTAATAATATGATGTTTCACCTCCAAGATGATTATTTCATATTCTTTCACATCTAGGTTAGAATTGCCAAATTATATAGTTTAGGAAAGAAATTAAGTAGATATAATTAGAAAATGTACCGTATCTCCAGCAATTAGATCTCTAGAACGCACTTGCCTTCCCCAGTAACGGCTCCAAAAACTTGTTCACCACTTTTCTACTGATAAGTTTAATAACTTGTTTACAAGATTTTTGCTTTAAAGTATAGGTGTTGTCAATACAACTTATCAAATAGAAAAATGATGATAACTGCAAGTATATAGTTGCGATGTAGTTTTAAAAGATATCGAACCCACAGGGAAGGAACCAATTCTAAAGACTAACAAGAGTAACGGAGCAATGGAAATAAAATAAATGATTTTATTGTTTATTGGGTAGGATGGGATATGACGGTAGATAAATGTATATAGATTAGAGTAGAATAAATAATTATAGATTATCCCTACGAACAAGTATAGCAAAGAAAACATGCAAAATCAATAAAGATATTACGTACACTAGACTAATTTAACAAATTCGATTCTAGATATTCAGATATTCAATTATTCACCATAGAGCAACACATGAAATGACTTTTCTAAATCCAGTGCAAACGAATTAAGATGATTATATAAACCTGGATAGCAATACTACTATGCTTAGTACGGGTCGCTCTCACATAGCCATATTTAGCAAGTTACCATTCTAAAATTGTTGGCTCACTAAACAGCGTTATAATCATAGATCCAGTAATTATACACATTCTCGTTAACCCCGAAACTACTCTTAAAGTTAACTCAAAAGCATATAACTTGATTAATATAAAAGACTCAACGTGCAATACACATTATGACACATAGACATATCATAAACTTCGAAATAGAAAGTATAAGTAAAGCTAAAGTTGATCAAACCATATCCACTCTTTAATGGGAGTCGTCAATTCCCGCAATTCCTGCTTTTTACTTTGAATTTGATCTCAACTCGTACAGACCCTTCGCTAGGATGCTATTCTTTGTGAATATCGAACAAATGAATATTGAAGAACGAAAACTTTTATTGATAAGTGATTTTCAATTACACTTATACAACTATCGCTCGAATATGTAGAGAAATCTAGTGATCGAAATAAGGTTCGAATCACTTATACATTTTCTCGCTAACTTAGAACAAAACAAATCTACATGATTTTCACATATATATACCCTCTTTGTCACATTAAGTGTCCACACACCATACATGCCATGAAAATGGTTGAGTTTGGAGCCCTATTTATAGAGTACGAAGGGTTATGTCTATCCAAACAAAGAGTTGTGTCCATTTGTGAAAGATTGCATCACTTTATTGTGATTGGTTGAATTGGGTTGATCTTATCCACAATTAAAAGGCACCTTTTCATGATTGGTTAGCTTCCAAAAGGTGTCTTATCATTTGGTAGTTGATGGCGGTTGATCGTTCTTATCTGGCGGTTGGTAATTGAGAAGAGTTGACTAAAAAACCATCAAAGTCACGATCACAAAGTACATGTCGTGACCATGAATATTTTTTTGGCAACTTTCTATTCTGAAGAATACTAAGTCGCGACTGCGAATAGTTGTCGCGACCGTGAATTGTGTTTTTCTTAAGAATCCTTCTTGAAACTTTACCGACCTTCGACAGCTTCGATCCTAAGCCAAATCCTTAAGTTCTACGCATCTTTTTGCACCTTTTTCACGCTTTTTTTTATAGATTTCCAACTTTATTCATTTTACTTTCAAGTTTTACCTAGTACCTGCATTTGCGTCAAAAACAACTACATACCACGTGAAATCTTTTATATGAAGTATAAAACTGACTTAAACTATGGTGTTTAATGTGTAAAATTATCATAATAATAAGTTTGATTATTCACTTATCATCTACTGTAATGGAAAATGCTATTGCGGGAAAGATAAAGGGTAGCATAGACGCTGCTACTGAGCATCCGAGTTTTTTGAGTACCAACATGACTACTCAAGTGATATAGATCCATGAGCTAAGAAAGGAGTAGGCCAAAATAAAGAGGATAACCAATCGTAAGATAGAGTAAGTCTCCAAAGAGGTAGCAACTACCAAGGACGTGGGCCACAGCATCATGAAGTTAGTCGAAGCTAAGTCAAAGTTCTTACTGGTCTATGATTCCAAACAAGATTAAGTTTTGAAGCTGTTGATGGATATTTCTTAGAAGCTGGATAAAGTCCCTATCATAAACCTTGATTCTCTCCACAGCAAGATGGATACTATTCAAAGGGAGGTCAATGATCACATAACAGAGAGAGTTTCTTCATCGTAGAAGTTCCTTATGACCACGATGGGAAAGATTTTTCCTAACATGCCTATGTAAGCATGCCTCCGATAGAGCCCCTCTATCCAGAGACTAGAATGACAATGTACTCTAAGTTGAATGTCATAAAAACTAAAGTGGAAGATCTGCAAAAGAAAGTGGAATCATTTTTCAAGATGGGAGAGCTGGATAGAAAAGATATCGATTACACTTCACAGTGTATCACATCCATTGGTCCTAAAATCCTTGATATTGAATCTCAGCTGAAGATTGCATTGACAACAACGAACTTCTGAGGCCTTCTTTAGTGTTTTCAACAGTTTGTGAGTTAAGGCTTTGACCAGATAGCTCACCTCACAAGATGCCACCATCTTCTTCTCAACGAGCTGAATGATCGAGATTTCCTCTCAATCAAGGGCAAGGAGCAACTAGAGCAAGAGATATCCCTGTAGACAATTAGCCAGCAAGAGAGCTTCCAAGGTACACTCGACACCTTTAACGTCTATCTTGAACAAATTGTGCAAGGTTAGATAGCAAAGGGGGAGAAGGTAGCCGAAGATGCACTCAGAATGGCAAATCTCAACAAGGGATCTCTTCCAAGGCATTCTCATCCACTTCATCCTTATAATCAGCAAGACAAGAATAAGACTGTTGGCTCTTCTTCTTCAGTGCACAAGAAATAGTCTAGGTTATGTTTTGTGTAGTGTAAAACTTGTAATAGGACTTAGCATGTAATCTTAGCTCAGGACATACATTATGTACTGACTAAGTCATTTATGCATGTTTCTACTATGTATCTAATGATGTAATGCAGGAAAACATATGAGACCAGACCTTTGAAGATAAGCTGAAGTAAAATGAAGTCCCAAACTAAAGAAGAATTCCTTTAAATATGAGGGAGCTGAGCTGCTTGTAAAAGACTCACTCAGTATGGGGGAGCTCAAGCTAAGCCGGGAAGTCACTCAGCACAAGGGAGTTTTACTCTGCTTTCTGGTATTATGAAATCTATGAACTATTTATTCAATTAACTTCTTCTACTACCTAGTTTGCTATCTATCCAAAATGGGGGAGATTGTAGAACCCAAGTTAATAGTACTTCACAGTACTTAATAGTTTTGGAAATAGCAAACTGTCTAGGATAGTGAAATTAATTGAGTACTAAGTAGACTCTTAATTATTTAAGCTAACTTGAGTATGTTTAAAGGAAAACAACTCAATCTTACTATGTAATTAATTAAGTTATGGCTTAGAGTAGGAAAAGCTGAGTCTGTGTTGAGTACTACATAGTTTAGGGTTATTTCACTCAGCTCATACTGAGTCTTGCCTTTGAATGATTAAAAGCACTTTCTTTGACATGTAGAGACTTTATAATACGTGATGCCAGCGTTGCTTGTGAAGGAACAAAATATTCCTTAGTTGCCTTTCAGGGAGAAAAGGCACTGAAATTAATTAAGATTCCAATGGTCCTCACAACGCTAAAAAGTTTCCGTACAAAATATCGAGGATTCCTCACTACAGTCCAAGTACAAGGAATTCTCTGTCATGCGCCACATCTCAAGTGTCTCCGCGCGACTCTATCAACGTCAACAAGGTCAACCAATTGGAAGACTCCACGTTGCATTCTAGTGCACCTCTCTCAGAACTAGATTGCTTGAAGACAAATGAGAATTTGTCAACAGAATTTTTATCACGCCTTAACGTTTAGATTTATATCTCTAAACATCTTGGAATCTGTCTCCAACGAGAAAATTCGAAAGATTAGAAGAGATGAGAAATTGAATATCAACGATCTTATAGAGTTTGCAATGGCTACTTCACAAAGCTTTAAAGTATAAATATAAGACTGGAGCAGATGTTCACACTTGGTGAATTACCACAAATTTCTTAAGTGCTAAAACGTTGTCAAAATTTCTCAAGCTTTCAAAGAAATTCCTTTGCAAGTAATCAGCAAACATCAAAGTTCATATTTGTTCGTAGTAGAGAGATTCTCTTAGATTAACATTTTAAGGATTTAACATTTTTATAAGTTGAATCCAGTTCGTAATTTTATTTAATCTGAGTGCCGGTTTGGGAAGGGTACCCAAACAGAGTTGAGCGGTAGTTAGAAAGGAGGGTACTTTTTGTAATCGTATCTACCTGCTGTAAAGGCTTCTCCGCCTATTGAAGGAACGAATCACTAGTGGATTAAAGCTCGGAGATGGTATCTGGGGACTAGAGGTAGTATAGGGGCTGAACAAGGATAAATCTCAGATGTTGACGTTCTATCTTTAAGCCTTTAGCTTTAGCAGTGATAAACTCATTCTTCACTTTCTCTCTCATTCTTTTATTTGCTTGTTAGCCAATCTATGCTGAGTAGCCTTACTCAACTAATGATTGAAGATAAACTATGTCAGCAAAGCTAAGCAGTTTATACGTTTTTATATGGCACTCAATGATAAGTGTATAATTACACTTATTATCATGATATTTTTAATCATAAAACGATATGGTTTAAAGTCATTTTATACTTCATATAAGAGATTTCACGTGGTATGTAGTTGTTTTTTATGCAAGTGCAGAAATTAGGTGAATCTTGGGAGTGAAATGATCAAAGATGGAATTCTATATAAAAAGAGTGAAAAAGGTGCAAAAAGATTCATAGAACACAAGGAATTGGCTTAGGATCGAAGTTGTCAAAGATTAGTAAAGTTGCAACGAAGAAACATGAAGAAAAACACATTTCATGATCGTGACACCCATTCACGATCGCGACTTGGCTCTCTTCACAAGTAGAAAGTTTCTAACCAATAGTTATGATCACGACACATATATCGCGCTCGTGACTTTTGACGGTTATTGGTCAACTCTTCTAAACTACCAACCACCGAATAAAAATGATCAATCACCATCAACCACCACCAACTGTTAGATGAAAAGACACCTTTTAGAAGTAATCGAATCATGAAAAGGTGTATATCCATTGTAGATGAGGATGAAACCTTGCATCTAATCATATTGAAGTGATGCAACTCTTCGCCAATGGACACGACTCTTCGTTTGGATAAACATAACCCTTTGCACTCTATAAATAGGGTTCAAAACCCAACCATTTTCATGCATGGTGTGTGGCATATGGTAGAGTGAAAATATAGAGAGTATATGATACACATTGGAGAGTAAAAATTGTATAGATTTCGCTACTTCAAAGTGTTGGTGAGAAAAATGTATAAGTGATTCGATTCTTATTTCGTTCACTAGATTTCTCCACAAATTCAAGCGATTGTTGTATGAGTGTAGTTGCAAAGCACTTATCAATAAAAGTTTTCATTCTTCAACATTCATTTGTTCGATATTCACAAAGAATAGCATCCTAGCGGAGGTTCTGTATGAGTCGAGACCGAACTCAAAGTAAACGTAGGAATTGTGGGAATTGACAACTCCCATTAAAGAGTGGATACGGTTTGATCAACTTTAGCTTTCACTTGCATACCTTACAACTTTACTTTGTTTTCTACTTATACTTTCTATTTCGAAGTTTATGATATCTGTGTATCTGTAATAACGAGTATTTTGTCTTGCGTCATTTATATTAATTAAGTTATATGCTTTTGAGTTAACTTTAAGAGTGATTTCAAGGTTAAGAAGATTGAGTATAATCACTAGATCTGTGATTATAACGCTATTTAGTGAGCTAACATTTTTGGAGTGGTAACTTGCTAAATATGGCTATGTGAGAGTGACCCATAAGCATAGTATTATTGTTATCCAGGTTTTTATAAGTGTCATAATTCGTATACCCTAGATCTAGAAAAGTCATTTAATGTGTTGCTCTACGGTGAATTATTGAATATTTGGGCGTCTAGAACCATGTTTGTTGAAGTTATCGAGTGTATGAAATCTTCTTGATGATTTTGCATGTTTTTCTCTACTAAACTTGTTCTTAGGGAATATCTATATCATTTACATCTTCTCTAATCTGTTCATGCATCTTTCTATTCATCAGTCTATCATCCAAACCCTCCAATACAAATTATCTTATTTTGTTTGTTCCGTAACTCTAGTTGGCCCATAAAACCGAATTCTTTCCCTGTGGGATCAATATCTTTTAAAACTACATCGTAATTGAATACTTGCAATGGTCATCATTTTTCTATTTGATAAGTGGTACTGACAAAAATTGTTCATATTTAGAACTTTTATCTTATCAGTAGAAAAGTGGAGGACAAGGTTTTTGGCACCATTACTGAATATAAGCCTATCGGAACGAGTATAGTCAAATTCTTGCAAACAAGTTTTTGGTGTCGTTGCCAGGGAGAGTGGTATGGAGCATAAAATGCAACCACTAAGAGTGTTTTATCATCTTAGGTTACCTAAGAATGCCTTGAGATCAAAAATTCCAAATTGTGTTCTCTTTGTCCTTTATACTTTATACTATGCTTAAGAGAAGGAAATATTTAAGCGACCATATAACGCTTATATGAAGATGCAATTCGGTTAATCTTCCATTAAAAGCCAAGATATACAACTAGACAATATAAATTGCACATTACTAATTTGTGGGAAATTTTGAACTTTTACTTGAACTTTATGCAATGTGGGAATGTGATACTCACTATAATAGTCTTTCGCTAAATGAGGTACAAACTTGAATACTATTTTATACACTTCTGTTGAGTTTACCTTGAGGACAAGGCAAAAGTTAAGTGTGGGGGTGTGATAAGTGTATGATTACACTTATTATCATGATATTTTTACTTATAAAATGATATGGTTTTGAGTCATTTTATACTTCATATAAAAGATTTCACGTGGTATGTATTTTTTTATGCAAGTGCAGAAACTAGGTAAATCTTGGGAGTAAAATGATCAAATATGGAATTCTATGTAAAAAGAGTGAAAAAGGTGCAAAAAGATGAGTGGAACACAAGGAATCGGCCTAGGATGAGAGTTGTCAAAGATTGGCAAAGTTGCAAAGAAGAATTATGAGGAAAGGCATTGTTCATGATTGTGACACCCATTCGCGATCGTGACTTGTAACCCTTCATAAACAGAAAGTTGCCAACCATTGTTCACGAATGCAACATGTAATTCGCGGTCATGACTTATGAAGGTTATTGGTTATCTCTTCTCAACTACCAACCAACAGATAAGAACGATCAACCGCCATCAACTACCAAACGAAAAGACACCTTTTGGAAGTAGTCTAATCATGAAAAGGTACCTTTCCATTTAAGATGAGGATGAAACTTTGCATCCAATCATATTGAAGTGATGCAAACCTTCGCTAATGGACACGACTCTTCATTTGGATAGACGCAACCCTTCGCACTCTATAAATAGGGTTCAAAACCAACCAATTTCGTGGGATGGTGTGATATATGGTAGAAAGCATAATAGATGATATGCGTGATACACATTTAGAGAGTGAAAGTTATAGATTTCACTAGTTCAAAGTGTTAGAGAGAAAAATGTATAAGTTATTCGATTTTTGTTTTCGATCACCAGATTTCTCCCCGTATTCGAGCAATTGTTGTATGAGTGTAATTGCAAAGCACTTATCAATAAAATTTTCATTCTTCAACATTCTTTTGTTCGATATTCACAAAGAATAGCATCCTAGAGGAGGTTCTATACGAGTCGAGACTGAACTCAAATTAAACGGAGGAACTGCAAGAATTGAAGACTCCCATTAAAGAGTGGATACGGTTTGATCAACTTTAGCTTTCACTTGCATGCCTTACAACTTTACTTTGTTTTCTACATATACTTTCTATTTCGAAGTTTATGATATGTCTATGTGTCATAACGAGTATTTCTTCTTGCGTCATTTATATTAATCAAGTTATATGTTTTCGAGTTAATTTAAGAGTGATTTCGGGGTTAACAAGATTATATATAATCATTGGATATGTGATTATAACGCTGTTTAGTGAGCCAACATTTTTGGAGTGGTAACTTGTTAAATATAGCTATGTGAGAGAAACCAGTACTAAGCATAGTATTAATGTTATCCAGGTTCTTATAAGTGTCATAATTCGTGTACCATAGATCTAGAAAAGTCATTTCATGTGTTGCTCTGCTGTGAATTATTGAATATTTGGGCGTCTAGAACCGTGTTTCTTGAAGTTATCTAATGTATGAAATCTTCTTGATGATTTTGCATGTTTATCTCTACTATACTTGTTCTTAGGGAATATCTATATAATTTACATCTTCTCTAATCAGTTCATGCATCTATCTATTCATCAATCTATCATCTAAACCCTCCAATACAAATTATCTTATTTCATTTGTTCCATAACTCTAGTTGGTCCTTCGAATCAAATTCCTTCCCTGTGGGATCGATATCTTTTAAAACTATATCGTAACTGTATACTTACAGTGGTCATCGTTTTTTCTATTTGATAAGTGGTATTGACAATACCTGTTCATATTTAGAACTTTTATCTTATCAGTAGAAAAGTGTGGGATAAGGTTTTTTGCACCGTTACCGAATATAAGCCTATCGGAATGAGTATAGTCAAAATATTGCGAACACCTCTTTCTTAGTCAACCAACGAAGCAACAAGCCCTTCAAGGTGCGTTGGAACATATCGTTATCGAGAAGCCGGAATTGGACGGCTAAGCAATGGAGGGAAGTGCGCTCCGAATCAGTTGCCCCTTCAGTATAGGTCCCATCCCTCAAGAATCGAACAATGTCCAAGTACCAGTAACCTACATATGAGTCTTCATTGACTATCACCGCCCGGAAATAACAGGGCTTGTTTACCGATTGAAGCACCAATGGTTTAATGGGTTGGGTCTAGGGCCCTTCCCACATAGAGTCTAGAGTGGCTAAGGAGTCTTCCATTTGATTATCTTCTCGCTGGCAGAAGATGCATTTATCAAACTTGGCAGAGGCTACCTAGACTACTTCTATATAGGGGCGAAGTGATTCCTCCTTGATCTCCCAATCACCGGTTACTTGCCGAATAACCAAGGCTGAATCTCCAATGACCAAGACTTCTTTGGCTCTGATCTTCCTCAGTGCTTCTAAACCGAATAAAAAAGCTTCATATATATTCTGCCCCATTATTCATGACTGGGAACTCTAAGTGCTTGGACTATGGGATGACTTTAGTCTGCGGTGTGATCAAAACTACTCCCAAGCCTGCCCCTTAGCGATTCATGGCACCATAGAAGTACATGGCCCACTCCCTCTTGACTTCTTCTACCAAGGATAGTTGTTCACTCAAGAACTCTAAGTTTTCCACATAGTTAGAGTCCATCACCTGATTGGCTAAGAACTCGACGACTACTCGACCTTTGATGACTTTCCTTGTGATATCATCAATGTCGAATTCGAAGTGGAGTAACAACCACTGAGAAAGTTTGCCTACTAGTGTGAGAGATTGGCACAAGTACTTCATGGGGTCAATCGTAGCCACTGCCTATACCCAATAAGATTGGAAGTAATGGCGTAACTTCTTATTTTGCCATAACAATGCGGTGCATATCTTTTCCACCACCGTGTACCAGGTCTCATACTCTAGCAGCATCTTACTTAAGTAGTATATCACATGATCCCTCTTGTCATCATGCTCTTGCAGTAGCATTTCCCATATAGAGGATTCTTCAACAACCAAGTAAAGGATAAGAGGGCACCCTAGGATGGGAGGCTTCAAGACAGGAGGGTTGATCAAGTATTGCTTGATTCTCTAAAACGTGAACTAGCATTGGTCATTCCACACCACCAGTTGTTGTTTCCATAGCAACTTAAATATTAGCTCACAGATGGTAGTCAAGCGGGCAATGAACTTGCTGACATATTGCAAGGATCCTAAGAATGATCGCACTTCTTTCTCCGCCTTTGGTATAGGAATTTTCCTGATGGCATGGCTCTTGTATGGGTCCATTTCTATGCCCCTTTGACTTACTAAATGCCTCAGTAGCTTTCCTGAGGTAACCCCAAATACTCACTTCTTCGGGTTCAGGCGAAGGTTATATTTCTCAACTTGGGTAAGGAACCTATTGAGGACTGTTGGATGCTCTTCCCGAGTGTTGTACTTGACTAGCATTTCATCCACATACACTTATACTTCCTTATGGATTAAGTGTGTAGTAGGGTCGTTGCGGCTTTTTGATAAGTTGCCCAGGCGCTCTTCAACCCAAAAGGTATGACCTTGTAGCAGTAAACCCCCCACTCAATGATGAAGGCGGTTTTGATCTTGTCTTCAATAGCCATGAGGATCTAACTATACCCTGAGAAGCTTTCCATGAATGAGTACATAGTAGCCCAAGTAGTGCTGCCAACCAAAACATCAATATGAGGCAGAGGGAAGTCATCTTTCGATGAGGCCTTGTTCAAATCTTGGAAATCCACACATACCTAGACCTTCCAATCCTTCTTTGCAAATGGGATAATGTTGGCTAGCCAGGTGGGATATTCCACTACTTCTAAAAACTTGACTTCTATTTGCTTATCCACTTCTACCTTTACCTTCGTAGCCCATTCAGGTCACAGTCTCCGTAGCTTTTGCTTGATAGGTTTGACTCATGGATCAGTTAGATTTCTATGCTCGATGATCTCTCTATCAACCCCCGGCATGTCTTCGTATGACCAGGAAAATGCTACCACGTGTTTTCTAAGTACATTTATCATCTCACGTTCTTCCTCAGGAGTCGAATCACTTGAAATCATCACCATTTTAGGTGACTCATCCCTACTCAAATTTATTTCATGCAATAAGGTATCAGTTTTGCTAAAAACATTATGCAAATGATCACGAAAATGCATGCTACCATCTGATGAAACATCACACAAGTAAGAAAAGTTCCGAGTCATTGATTGAAATGCCTCATGGGTAGAATTTTTAACATCGAAAAGGATTGCAATATTAAAAATTACATCATTAGCATCATTCTCCTCCACAAGCAAAGGGTCTTCATTCATTATAAATGCTGGCTCTTCAAGGATGGGCTTAGAAGTTGGTCTTCTTATCCTCAGTGGCGGCCTTGGCAATGATCTCCGCAGCTGCATCTAGTTGCTCTTTGGCACCTCCTTCTTTCTTCTTCCTCAGGATAGTAAGGGCTTTGGTGATAGCTGTGATTGCCTCTTGCACCTCGTCTTCCATGTGTTCAGATTCAAGTTCATCTTCAATGAACATCTTAGCCTTTCCCTTATTCTTGGCAGCAGTAAGTACCATCTCCAAAGCTACCACCTGCACCCCCTCTTCCATACCAACCCCTTCCGGGCACTCAACCTCTTTTAAGCCATCCATAGACTCTACAATCAGAGCCAACATATGCTCCCCCACGAAATCAAACACATCTCTAAAGATCTCGAATCCTGACATAGTCTCTCCATCTATCAAGACCGGCTCACAATCCCCCAAGTATTGCTTTCCCCCTTCGATAGTACACACATTCACCATATTATAGAAGAATGGTTGCTTGTGCTTGTAGATTTTATGCTTTGGGGTAAATCCCAATCCAGCTCGAGGGGTCAATAAGAGAGGGTCAATGGCTTCTACCATCCCCTTATGATACTTATCGAGTCCCTTTCCAATAGCAAACCCCGAGAAATAGTGGTATCCCATGGGGATCTTCTTCTTCTTCTTCACTTCTTCATGGTTAATCATGGACACCCTCAACCCTTTCGTCCCTTACTCTGCAAACATGGTCGTCGCCACCACTGATTCTTTGTCCGCCTCTATAGTAACTAGTTTACCATGATGAACCAGTTTTATTTTTTGGTGGATTGTAGAGGGGACAGTGCCAAGAGCATGAATCCACTGCCTGCCTAACAACAAGGAATAATAAACTAGTATGTCCAGCACTGTGAACTTCAACTCAGATTTCACCCCATTCACTGTCACAGTCTTAGTGAATGTTTCGACCACCCCATGCTTAGAGTCATCATAGGCCCGTATGACTATATCCGACCTCTCCAACATGCTTTCATTCAAGCCCAGGTGAGGCAGCACCTTCAGCGGGCACAAGTTAATTGCCAACTCATCATCCACCATTACACAAGGGATGGACCTGTCGAAGATATTGACCTTGATAAAGAGGGCCTTATTGTGATTTTACTATTTTGATGGTAGGTCTAACCAGTCAAATGTAATGGTGGGGCTTTTCCTCAAGGGTATCCCCTCCCCTAATTCTAAGCACATTTCGATCACCAAAGTAGTCGATGTCGCTTCCATCTCCATCAATTTCTGCACTAGTACTTAACGGTGTGCCTCGAAAAAGCGTAATAGCTGCTATATACTATACTTAAACTGAGTGCTTTTGAGCTGGTTGACCAAGTGGCCAACCTCAAGCTCATCTTCGTTAACCACTGGTTGTACCGGTAGCTCAGTGTGATCCCTGGTAGTTTCCTAAGCCGACGAATTCCCAAGTTGGATGGGATTATTTCTAAAAACTCGACCACTACGTGTCACTCTCAAAACTCCATTCTCTATCACCCTCATTTCAGTGGGTGTTTGCCACGGGTATTACGGCTCCTCTCTCCTCCTTTTTGTGTTCTTCAGCTGGTAAGAGTCCAGATTGATTGGTCACTTATTGTACAAGATTTCCTCACCCTCCAAATCTCCCCTTCTCTAGGACTTTAATACTTACCCATCCAGGTCGATGGGCTTTGCTTGTATCTTCCTCATTTCTGGCTCTTCCCCCTCCTCCTTCACTCCATCTGTAATGTACATAGACTCGTCATAGTCCTCCATTGTGCTCTCAATAGATACCATGACTGATCCCAAAGAATTCACCCCATGGGCAGATTGGGCAAGCATATCTAGAACTTGATTTGTGGGGATTACAGTTCCCATGACTAAAATGCGACGGTCCCATTCTTGGAGGTTCCACTTAATGTCAAGTTCTGTCTTGATAATGTCAATGAAGCCTAGGTACTCATTTATAGATAGGCGATCATGAATATCTAGCTAGGCCCCGTCAATCAACATCTTCATAAATCATTCAGTTGTGGGCTTATATTTTATCACTACTTGGAGGGACATCCACCTCTACGTATATGCCTTGGAAGGCTCATACTCATCTTGCCTACAAGTTGCCAGGTCTCTCATCCCTAATTTTGGCCTCTCCATGAACATGAAATTTTCATGAAATGCCCGAGAAATGTTTCTCCAGCTATTCCTCATGATGGTCTATTGGTTCATGTACCATTCTCCAGCTATTACAGTTAAAGAGCATGGGAAAAGAATGGCAAGCTTCTCATTTGAGAGTCTTTGGGCTCGCATAAATGCCTCAAATTGGACAATATGAAAAGACGGACCCTCACTTCCATCATATGATGGCATTCCCCCAAGGGCGAAACCAGGACAACTACACTACATCCTTCTCCCAATTTGCGATGAACTAGCTTCTTCCTCCATAGCAGCACATGGAGCTCTCCAATCATCAATGGCCATGACACGCTCTCCCCCACTAGCATGCACCACCATCCTCAACACCTACACTTCTAGCGATCTGGAGTCCACAGCACAAATCTGATATTCGATCTCGTTGCAGACTCTAATAAGATTGTTAGGATCACAACCATCTTATCTACCAAACTCTAGGCACTTTCTTTTGCTAAATGATTCCAAATCATAAACAAACTACACTAAATCTTCTCAAACTCCTCAAGTAGAGAGACTCAATTGGCAAGCTTGTGTGCTATTCGAACTCAGGCAGCTTAGCCTTGGGTTTGGAAGATAAGTTTGTCAACTCTTGAGATAGTAAGAAGTTGCTAACTGCTCCATCCAACTTAGCAATAGTTTTGAGCGTTGGGAATTTCTTCCTTGTCAGCTCTCTAATCTGAGCTAAGATGGATGCATCAGCCATGTCCTCTTGGACTTAGTACTTCACGGGCTATAAAATTTACCTCAATATTTTTACCACTTACGTTTCCTTGCTGAGTGAAGTTCTCAGCATTATGAAATTCCCTAACTAGAGGGGTTAGAGGGGTAGTGGATGGGTTTGAAGAAGGGGTAGGTTTAGAAGTTTATACATTTAAAGAAGTTGGGGAATGGTTTTAATCTTTTTGGGAGAAATGGAAGGTATGATAGCTTTATAGGTATGTCTTATGTTTGGGTTTGTGTTTGTGTTTGGGGAAGAGAAGAAGGAGAAGTTTGAGTATTATTTAATGGAGAAGATTGGGGAGAGAAAGAATCATGACTTTTGGTAGGAGAAGAAGGGATATGTATTGGGAATTTTGGTTATTAATGGCAGAAGAAGGTATGATGACAAGGCAATTGACAGTATTTGAAGGAGGAGAATTTACAGAAGAATGTATTTTAGTTTCTATAGGATTAGGAATTGGGGTATTTAAAGAAGAATTAGGTTGAGGATTTACATATAGGTGGTTGAGGATTAGAGGTACCTCTTGGTTAGCTGTGTGACTCAAGGATGGGTTAACTTGAGGTATCTCAAACTGAGTAGAGGTTTCCTCAGTTTGAGTAGAATTGGGTATGGGGATGTTGGGATCAGGAAGATTAGACTCTTCCTGAATAAGGTTGAGGGTTGCTCCAACATCCTCATCACTACTCACCACCTGCACATTCTTCTGCAAGGGTCGATTGGTGGCAGATCACTTTTGCTGAGTGCCCTTAGCTTTGGCAATTGCTTCTTAAGTTCAACAGCAGCTCCAAGACTCATAGTGTCCTCATCCTTCAATTTCTTGGCCTCACCCTGCTCCTCTGATTCTTCAGATATTACCAATTTGTGCTTTCTTTGGTGCAGGGATTTCTCAGCCTCAATCTCATCCTCTTTCTCCTCAGCCTACTGCTAAGCTTGGAGCTTAGCCTCGGCCTCTCTCTGAGTGTGCATCTTGGCCTTCATTTGCCTTCTTTGATGTTGGGGCTGAGCAGGGACTTCATCACATTTTAGCTTAGGTGGACTTTTCTTACGAGCCTTAATAGAGGCAGCCTTTAGTTTGGGAGAAGAAGCGGTGGTGGTGACTTGTTCCAAAATGCTGAAGATTGACAAATGTTGCTAGAGTCCTCGCTTTCGTCGAAGTCCACCATAAATCCATCTTTTTCTTCCTTCAGGGTGTCCATAGGTACTACTCTTGGTACGCACTTAAGCTTGCGCATTTTTATACCTTATTGTACCTAGTATGCACCTAATCATGGCACAGCTTGGTGAAGTGAATGAGATCAAGCTTCTTCTTCACCGGTAGCACTATGTTACCGGACTCCCCCAAAAACTAAGCAATGTCCACCTTCACTGCTCTCATCAATTCGATGATGAGATAACCATAGTGATAGATAGTAGTCAGCTTTGTCAAGTGGTGAAGGATCACCACAAGCCAATTGAGCCTCTTATCCTCTACCATATGTTAGAACACACACCTCTTGAAGTACGTGCAGTTGAAAATTGATCCAGTTTTTTGTAGCAGTAGCTTGACCACTAGCTCATGGTATGCTCTCATGGTCCAGCTCATCCCACTTACTGCTATCTCTGCTGAAACATAGTTGGAGGGGAGCTCCCAATCTTCAGGGATGGCCTTCAGGTCCTCGTCACCAGTCCTACAAAGCAAGGTTGATTTATCTCCAAAATCTACTAGCAAGACATTGTTTAGATGAGAGTAAAAAGCCCTAATCAGCCCAACAATTGCAGGTCCTTCTATTTGTAGAAAGGAACTCAGGCTTTGCTACTTTTTTGACCTTATGCATGGTCCGATTTCTTAGAAGACTATCATAATCGACTTCATAGACAGGGCCAAACTCCTAATTGTAAGCCCAATCCACCTTTGTGAAAAGGGTTCCCGCTTCCAGAGTTAGCTTCTCCATTTTACCCTTGGTGTTGACAATGAGTTTCTTCACAGTTGTGGCGTTGAGTCTAAAATTGGTTCTGGTAATAGCCATTTGATAAAGGTAAAGGAATTTCTGAGAGAAAGGAATTAGGGTTCTTTAGCTCTGAATTGATTTGAATTCTTAAAAGCAAGTACCCTCTCTCTTCATATCCTTCAATTTTTATAGACCTCTTGAGATGGCGATGATACGTGGCGCTTTCTCAACTCAAGATGAGAATGAATGCTGAGATTAACACTTGATTAACCGCTTTAGTAAAACAATGAGTTTCACTGTAGACTGTTCCGCTTCAAAAGAACATCTTTTTGAAAATGTAGAATTTGATTTTAACTAAGAAATAATAACTCATGTTGTTACTTTAAATTTTAAACGGTGTTAAAACACGTGTCATCTCCTTGTTGAAATAAGGCTTGATCTTCAACACTTAGCCAAATTTCTGATTTCTTCTTTTTTCTTCATTACAGTGGGTTTGCCATACCAATGAGCTACCTTATGATATTGAATTTTTCCTTTGGCAATGGTTTGGTGAATATGTCAACACGCTATTCTTCTAAAGGAAAATACTCCAGCTTGGCATCTCCCCTTAGTACATGATCTCTAATGAAGTGATGTCTAATGTTGACATGCTTCATCCTGCCATGCTGAACTGGATTCTTGGATAGGTTAATTGCGCTCTTGTTATCACATATAACTTCGAGACAGTTTGACTTTATACCATAATCTTCCAGTTGCTGCTTAATCAATAGCAGTTTTGCTATGCAACTTCTTGCGGCTATGTACTCAGCGTAACAAAAATTTACTTCTTGTTGTACCATGAGACCCAGCATTCTCCTAGGAAATGGTATCCTCCTGTGGTGCTTTTCCTATCAAGCTTGTCTCTTCCATAATCAGCATCTGTAAATCATCTAGGAGTGAAATCTAAGCTATTGGGATACCAAAGACCTACTTCAATAGATCCTTGCAAGTGCCTGAGAATTCTCTTCATAGTTGCTAAATGAGATTCTCTATGATCAGCTTGATAACAAGCATAGTAGCGCACAACATACTATGTATCTGGCCTACTAGCTGTAAGGTAAAGAAGAGAACCAATGATTCCTGTGTAGAACTTGCTATCTACAAGTTTTCCAGCTTCATCTTTACTTAAGATAGTATCAATGGCCATGGGAGTGGACATTAGCTTCGAATGCTCCATGTCAAACTTCTTTAGGACTTCTTTGGCATACTTTGCTTGACTGATAAAGTTTCCATCTTTAGCCTACTTAATTTGAAGACCAAGGAAAAGTTGAGCTCTCCCATCATAGACATTTCAAACTCGCTTGTCATCTATTTGCTAAATTCCTTGCACAGCTTCTCATTAGTTGCTCCAAATATGATATCATCAACATATATTTGGACCAACAACACATCTTCTTTTCTTCGCCTGATAAATTAAGTTGTATCTGCTTTTCCTCTTTTATAGCCTTTGCTAATCAAGAAATTGGTCAGCCTCTCATACCAAGCTCTTGGAGCCTGCTTCAATCCGTAAAGAGCTTTCTTCAATTTGAAGACATGCTCAGGATTCTTCGGATCTTCAAAGTCTTCAGGTTGGCGAACATACAGCTCTTTGAATGAACCCATTCAAGTATGCGCTCTTGACATCCATTTGAAACAATTTGAAGTTCATATGAGATGCGAAAGCACACAGGATTCGAATTGCTTCAAGCCGAGCTACAGGAGAATGAGTCTCATCATAATCAATTTCTTCTTCCAGATTGTAGCCTTGCGCAACAAGCCTAGCTTTGTTCCTAACAACAGAGCCATCTTCATGTAACTTTTTCTTGAAAACCCATTTGGTTATAATAATTGATTTCCCTTTAAGCTTGGGAACTAGATCCCAAACATCATTGTGCTTGAATTGATCCAGCTCCTCTTGCATTGCAATCATCAAATAATCATCTCCTTCTGCTTCTTCAAACTTCTTGGGTTCGATCAATGAGATGAAAGTCGGATGACTCATCATCCTGCTGAGTTGAACTCGCGTCATCACCGGATTATGAACATCATCAACAGTGCTGTCTAGTGGATGGTTATGAAGAACTCTAATCTCCCTCAATAAACTTGGATTAATTGATAGAGGATCAACAATGGGTTGCTGAGGTGGAGGTTGATCTTCGCCATCGTAGAAGTTGATAGAGAGATTATCGTCATCTTTGACTTCCTCAGCTTCAGGTTCTTGTGTTGGGTTGGCAGCATAGACAATGTCATGTAGAGTGGATTTGCTTGCTGGGTTACTACTTCGTCTTCATCAAATAGACATCAGATGCATTGTTAGTTTCATCGAAATCTACATGCATAGACTCCTCTAATAGGCTAGTTCTTTTGATATATATTTTATATTCCCTACTGTTAGTTAAGAATCCCAGAAAGATCAATTCATCAGACTTAGGATCAAACTTACCTAGTTACTCCTTGGTGTTAAGAATAAAGCACCTACAGCCAAATGATTTTAGATGACCAATCTTAGGCTTGCGCCCTCTCCAAATTCCATAGGGTGTTTTCTCTAGAATTGGGTGAATTAAAACCCGATTCAAGATATAACAAACTGTGTTAAAAACTTCTCCCAAAAAGTACTTTGGTAGGTTGTTATCACTCAGCATGGACCAAGCCATTTCAATAATGGTTCTATTCTTCCTTTCTACAACCCCATTATGTTGAGGCGTATAGGGAGAAGAGAAGTTGTGGTCAATGCCATGCGTTAAATAGAATTCTTTGAAATGGAAGTTCTCAAATTCATGTCCATGATCACTTCAAATTCTACTGAATTTAGTTCCTATTTCGTTCATTATCCGATTACTAAGCTTGAAAAAAGATTCATTTATCTCGTCTTTGCTACTCAGCAAAACTACCCAAGTGAATCTCGTGAAGTCATCCACAGCCACCAATGAGAATCTTTTACCACCCATGCTCATAGGTTGAACTGGGCAGAAAAGATCTAAGTGGAGGAGCTCCAACAGTCGCTTAGTTACTACGTGATTAATTGACCTAAATGTTTTCTTAACTTGCTTACCAAGAAAGCAAGCTGAGCCCAGTTTATCCTTTTCAAAGTTGATACTGGGTAATCCCACAACTATTACTTTTTGGCCAATTTGGATTCGTTCATATTTATATGAGCCAACCTTCTGTGCCAAAGCCATGAATTATCCTCCTTAGAAACAAGACACACATTAGTGGAGCTAGGGGATAAATCAATCATATACACATTGTTGATTCTAGGAGCAAAGAGAATTGTAGAATCAGTCTTACAATCAATAACTGAGTAACCTA
>CATIWQ010129128.1:0-25011 GCA_949673415.1 Euphorbia schlechtendalii | reverse complement strand
AATCAGAATTTTAACAACACCTTGAAAGGTTGAAATTTGAAGACAGGTCCTTCCAACCATTTAAAGGGAAAACTTTGGCAATGCTCTTTGCTAAGCCTTCTATGGCAACCAAAGTTTCATTCGAGACTGGATTTTCCTTTCTTTGAGGACATGCAGTATATTTAGGACCTGATGGGGAATCGAGAGGAAAGTCGTGATGTTGCTCGTGTATTAATATCATTATGGCACATGGTTTTGCTCATCAGGTATGAGACTAAGTTTATTGTTTGGATGATGTTTCCTTTCATCTTTTTTTTTTTTTTTGTATATTGGCGTTTGTAGATGCAAGTGCTTCTCTTTTTGTCTGCAGGACATTCTTGATCTCGCAAAGTATGCAACTGTACCTGAAATTAATGGTATGGCCCACTGCAACCATCCTTGCCAAGTAATGGCTGAAGCCCTCACAATGATGTAGCACATTGGTCATGTGGATAGCACCAAGGTAAAGTGTGTTGTTTTGTGATGTAGTTTTAGTTCATTTTCCCTTTAAAATTTTACAGGTTTAATGCCTGAACCCTTTAAATTTTTTGGTGGTTTATGTCGGAGGTGAGAATAACATTGTTCACTCTTTATTCCTTTCCACTTTGTTTGTGCCTGCCCTAAAGGTTATGAACCAGATGCAAAAACTGTTGAGAAGGCACCAGCTGCTGGATTGCAATTTTTTGTCATGCATTTTCTTGTTTGGTTTCGGTCTATTGTGAATATATTGATATCCCATGGAAACGTGAGATACATGAGAAAAGCCCCCGTTTTCCAATTTGCTTGCCACATAATCCTATTGGATTTGCATAACATCGCATTCCAAACCCTCAAACATGAAATAATAATGTGAGTGTTGATGCACGTGGCTCTACCTTTAGTTATTCATATGCAAAACATTGCAGGTGGATGAACAGCTGATGGAATTAGCTGGTAACAGAACATTTTTAATGCACAGTATAGCAGCCAAGAGGGGTGTAGAGGTAACAGATGGTGTTATAGAAGCACAAAACTCTGTGGTCTTCTCCCAGGCAGAGAACCAAATGCACGTGCAAAATGCTATTATGCTTCATTTGCTCGGTTTTTTTGCCCTTGCCACCCCGTGCTAGAATATCACGTGAACCACATCATTCCATCACTAGATTTTCAGGCTGTTGAATCCATTGCTGGATTTTTCATTTTCAGGTGTAAGACACTAAGATTTTGTTCTTTGAAACTTGTGAAATTTCTATCCTGTTGGTGTTATTTGATCTAGAATATATTACTCATAGTTGTGCAACTTCATCTTATTTTTTCACCATGAGGTTGTAGAATTTTGACATTCATGCATTGAAAAAAAAAAGATGCAGTTGTCCAATTTTGAATTGCATTTTCATGACGGTCGTCTACAATAATCTCCATAGTCTACCTTTCATAATTCAATATGTTCAATCACAAATGCATCTTCGATAATATAGTTAACTACCATCACAGACATTGTCTACCTCTCCTCCGCGCTGAACTTGTTCCAACCATCCTGCAACGACAGTAAAATAATCAGAATACTACACATTTTAAAACAAGGAATTTCTGCAAGCTAGCATTACATAGAAAATACTATAAAAAAAGGCACACCTTGAGAAGATCAAAGACTTTCTCGCATGTGTATTTCTGCTGAATGCTAGCACCCCTTTGCTGCAACTTGTCTGGGTGAACAAAAAGAGTTGCTTTGCGATAAGCCTTTTTCACAGCAGCAGTTGAAATTAGATCTGTGAGAGGAACTGGCTGCCAGCCACTGTCAGACCCAAGGATCTGCAGGTACAAAGAAACCCAAGTTGAATCTTTATCAAGTGCAACGTAAATTGGCGATCGATGCACAGAGATAATTATATCAAGTAGAAAACTTGTACTTACATATTGCAGCGTTGACAGCAATGCACGCAAATTTCTCTCCTTTCCACTTGCCCATCGCCTGACCTCGGCATCCAAAATTTCTGCCAATCTCTGCATTACATTTACCCACAACAGTAAGAACTAGTAAAATAACCGCATAATAATATTATTATTATTGCAAGAGACATGAAGTTTGTAGGGAATAGATAAATTACATTTCTCTCTGCTTGTTCCTTTTGGGCAAGGAGATCACGCATATTTTTCTCAGCAAGTGCTTTAGCCTGCAAGTGATCTCATAAGAAGATTGCCTTTCAGAATTCAGAAAACTTGTGTTTAAATTTGGGTAAAAAAAGCTAGAAACTTACCGCACGCTCTGCTGTCCTTTGATTCCTTTCAAATGTAGCTTTACACCTCTCAGGTAATTCAATATCAGTGCCGGAACTCTTGGAAGGACCTGAACCTTTACTTTGTTGATCCTGTAAAAAAAAAGATTTAGTTATTGGAAAAATATCACACAATAGCAACTAACAAGAAAGACTACCAAATACACATACTGAAAACTACTCACATTAGATTTGGCTTTCTCAGACAATGCTTTTTCCAAAGCTCGCTCTCTTGCCTCTGCCGTTGCTCTCTCTACTGCAGCCCGCTGAGCCCTTAGTTTTGCTTCCATGGATGCCTTCTCAGTTGCTGACTTTGAATTAGTTTCTGAAGAGACCTTTTCTGACTTTTCTCTGGCTTCTGCTGCTGTTCTCCTTGCAGCTGCCCTTTCTCTGGCTTCAGCATATGCCCTTTCACGAACTTCTCTAATTGCTCTTTCAACAGCCATTCTTTCCTTTTCCTTTTCCATTTCTCTCGATCTTATTTCCTCCTTTCTTTCACGGTGTTTATTTACAGACTTCACTTCCTTCTTCGAATTATCTTCACTGTCCTTATTTTCAGCTGTCTCGGTTTCTTGACGATTCTCATCCTTATCGATGTTTTGGTTTGTTTTCCCATCTGTGGATTCTTGCACCTTATTTTCTTCCGGTTTCTCTTGAGATTGCTTACTTGCTTGAACATTAACACAGTTATCCACCCATTCTTGTTCAAAAGAAGATTCAAAACAAGTATCGACTTCTTCAAGATTGATACGAACTTGATTTTCTTTAGTATCGTCAACCTGCTTATCTGAAGTACATGGCATGTGGGAATCGATTCTATCATCACTTGAAGAAACAAAGTTACTCTCACTTCCTTGACTACTGACACTAGTTAGACTATCACTGGCGTCTTTTTCATTTTCATCCGACTGAGAAGTTACTTCTTCGAAATGAAATCCCTGATTTCCTCTTTCATATTCTGTCATTTGATATATAATTTGTTGATGATCAAACATCAATTCCGTTTCACCTAAACGCAAATCTGCCATTTGGTTCTTACTCCTATCAGTCACAACAGGACCTTGCTCCATATCACCAGTTTCGACATTCTCTTTCTCAATAACTTTACCTTCTACGTTGTTGTTCTCGGCTTCTAGATGAATCTCTGTTGGTATCATCTCAGATTCTGCATCTTCAAAAGTGGTTTGTTCACCAATGTTATTCACCTGATAATTTTCTTGCAATATGCTCTCACTCTCGGTTGACTCTACCAGGTCCTCATCACTTTCTGTACCGTAATCATCTCCCTGCCTATCTTCTTCATCCCGAAAGCTATTGCGGATTGCACCGATTACTTCCTCTCTATGAACTTGAAAACGCTTCCTAGTTCCCATTGGCTTGGGATCACTGATTCGACTCTTATCGTTTTCTTCCTGATAGCAACATTCTTGTTGTGTTTCTTTCTGCCCCTTCCCATTTATTTCACACTTGTGAATCTCATCACCTCCATCATCATTCTCCTCTCTTAGATCTTCATTTGATTGAGTCTCCATTTCCTCTTGGCGCCCTGCCTCCCTTTGCCTCGTCTCATTTCCTACTTCATCAACAGCATCTCTGATTTCCTTTCTATTTATTCCCAGGTCTTTGACTACAATCTCTGCATCTTCTTCTGGTTCGAAAGCCCCTTCATTTTTGTATTCTTCTGGTAAATAGGTCACATCAGGCCCAGAAGCAGCTTCAGCATTGTCATTCACAACTCGGACTACATCTTCATTTTCGTCCAGCTGATGAAGTTCTTCAGCTGACTTGGTATTGTGTCGATATATGTCCCACCTAAATGTTACTTCCGCCGAATTAATTTCCCTACGGACATTCTCTGGCTTAAGGTTCTTCTCCTCGAATACTTCTAATCTTTTCTCACCATCACCAAGCTTCGATTTGTCATCCATTCCCAACATCTTCTCCTCCTTGCATTCAGTAACAGGCCTCATTTTCTCAGCATTGACTTCCTGGTTGACATCAAATGCTGCTTCCCTGACCACTTCAGCAGAGTTGGAATCTCCAAAGGCCGCTTTCAAGACAGATGGTTCCTTTGCATTAATGAAGTGTACCGTTGCTTGGCTTGATTTTTCTGTGTCACGTTCTGTTGATCTGTTAAAAACTTCCTTCACGGTTTTCTTCAAATGCATTTCCTGTGCCTCCTCACTGGATCTGTTTATTTTTTCCGCAGCTTTTGTCTCCTTTCTCTTCGATTTCAAGCCATTACTAAAGCTCGGTTTCACATGATTTTGAAGGCCTTGCCTTTTTCTTTCCATCAATTCCTTTGCTATTCTAATCTTTGCTTGAGCCTCCTCAATCGCCTTCCTCACAGCAGCCGCTGAGGCAGCAGCTGCAGAATTAGCATCCATTTCCTCATCGAGCAAGGGCGGCGAGTAACTCCCATCAGCACTTTCTTTTTCATCACTTCTGAAAGCCCCAAACTTTGACTTAATCGACCCAACATCACTACCTATATCAGAAAGCGGCGTTGATGGCTGAGTACCAAGGCCTATTTCAAAGTCAAACGATACATCATTCGCAAAGGACCAATGCCTCCTAGGCTTTTTCGGTATCTCAGCATTATTTGTGAAAGTGTTCTTGACAGGCTGTTGGGGTTGTGGGCCCGATACTGCTCGCAAAGAAGGTTTTCTTTCCTTCATCCCCTCATGAGCCTCATTTAATGGTGTTTGTGTTGCCTTGCCACCATCAGATACTTGTTGAGTAGCTTGTTCATCTATCAAACGAGTATAACCAGGAACCGCGTGGAGTTGAGCAATATGTGTAGTTCCAACTGTCCCGTTTTTACTTCCTGGGTTACTTTTGTTATATGAGAGTTTGAATTGTTTCACATCATCAAAGGACACAGATGACATTTCAGGCGATGCGGCGCTTTTCTCTTCGGTAGAGTTGGAAGGTTTCGGCCCTGCTGAGCGGCACTTTGCTTCAGTTGGAACCCTATGCATTTTAAGAAAACCAGAGTCAACAGTCAGCTTCATGCAATAAAACATCTCTCATTGACTCTATTTGATCATCAAAACAAATGACAATATAAAGTAGTGAAAATGAAAGTTAACAGCTTTCATTACTAGATCAAACTGAAGCAGGAACAAAATCATCAACTTAGGTTTTTAGCCTCCTCCTAGAATGAAGAACATCAACAGAATCTAATTATGAAAAGTTGAAAATATGTTTACTCTCTAGTAAACCAGGAACAAGGCTTTTGACAAATGCCAACTAAAAAAGCTAACTTTTTCACCAAAATCCTTAATCTTCCCTTTTCAACCGAAAATTAAAGAAATGAAATGAGTGGACTTTATATTAGAGCATTTAAACTGATAAATTGACATCAATGTCGTTATCAACAGATCCTCCTAAACACCTAAAATCACAGCTCTTCAACAAAATATAGAACAACTAAAAATGCTAAACAATAGTCTAGACCGTACCGTGCTTCTTGAGATCGACTTTTCACTCTCTTTGGTTTCGAGAACATTTCCTCGTACGGTACGGCAAAATCGGCCTCTTCACAACCGCCGAAAATCATCGAGTAATCAGGATTCAAGGCCCGAGCTTCAATCGAAATGTTCCTCTCTTTCAGCTCGGCGAAATCGAGAATCGGAATCGAACAAGTAGCAGAACCACCAAATATCTCTCTGTAATCCTCCATTCGAGACCCAGGCTCTGCCGGACAGGCAAATACGCCGTCGTACGCATGCTTTCCTGTAAAGCCCCCACCATGAGTGAGCTTTTTGGAGAAAGAAGTAGCAGCTGGAGCTTGTTGATACTCCATTGAAGGATAAACGAGGGATTATTCAGGGTTTAAAGCTTTGATTTTTATGCTTGAATCTGTGTTTTCTCTGCAGAGAAAAGCCAACTTCTGCAGAGTCAGATACGCGGGGAGAGAGAGAAGAGAATCAAACGGAACTATCCTAGAAACTGTGAGACGATAAAATGATATTAAAAATTGTACTGAACTGGCGATATTTTGTCCAAGTCAGCTAGTGTAAAACACCACACAATGAAGGGGTAAATGATTAATTGCTAATTTGATCCCCCGTCAATGTTATATTTATCCCTTAAACTACCAAAATTGTCTGTAAATTTGGACAAGGCAGAGTATTAATAAAAAGCTATTGAAATACATATACTACTTAGATAAAAACGTGTAAATTGAAAATTTGACAGAAACTTTGAACAATCCATTCAATATAGACAAGTTGGCATTTTTTGGTTTCATTAAATTGGGAGAGTCAAAGCAAAAACTGTTTTTGCTTTTCTTCTAGTCGTCGTTAATACTTATGGAAATAAACAAAAGTTGAACATAATATTTTTATTTTGTAATTTTAAGGTATTTTTATATATAGATCCGGGAATTCTCACGTGAAAAATTACCTCAAATTATTGTTACCACTTATTTATTTTTTACAATTAATCGCTTTCTTTCATTCCCTTTTAATTATTTCTTATTTCAAGTTTAATTCACATTTTCCTTTTGAGTATATTTATTGTACAAATTTATGCACTTGAAGACTCCTCAACACAACCATCAATGTAGACTGATTTCAACTACTTTATGTTCGTATTTCTCGGTCAACTGATTTTGATTATTTTTTGCTCACATTCGTCCTTTTCCAATTCTAAGTATTTATTTATATCTTAACTTGCTTTTTTTGACTATGTATTGGTGGAGAGAATCAAGAACGTGAATTCAATCTACGAACTGTAACAAACGACGAATGGATAACGGCCAAAATATGTCAACGGCGAGAGACGCGTGATGGTTGTGTCGGCGAGGAGTTTTGGGTCGCGTAATCAAAGAGGAAATATGAAATAATTAAGAAGGAAGGAACGGAACAAATAATTAGATGGTGATGAACTGCACAAAAATTAACACGCGGCAATAATAATTCGAGTGTTATTATTTCACGATAAATTCTCGGATTTGTATATAACCCAAATTAAAGAGATAACTAACAACTTACAAGTCAACATGTCAATAACCATAGAGTAATGATATAATACCTTACTCTTTTCATTTCAGGAATAGCAGCTCGGAAAGGAGGAAGACGAAGCCTTTTCTTTTAGTGTAGTTGTACGATGCAATACAGTTTGAGAATCCAATTTGCCTTATAAGAGGAGTCTATCTGTCGCATATTGGCTTTAGAAAAGGAAAGGAAAGGGCATCGGGGCCAGCTTAACCATCGAGGTATAGTCGATGCCTAAAAGATCTAACGGAAAAATTTATAGACAAGTAAATCCCTTACGAATCCCAAGGTACTCCTTTTAGTATTAAGAGGTAGCCAACGTTCGAGAGATTGCATATCGATTGTAGTGAAATAAATTGCAATTTTTAAGATGCTGCATTTATAATTCAATATTATTGATTCAATATTTCTTAAAAAAAGTATTTGTAATATAATAGATTTACCTGATTTTGTTAAAGAATCCTCTCCTATTATATGGTGCAATCTGAAGCGTGTCAATCAATACAAGTAAGATTATTCGCATTTACTTGATGAAGTTAATTTAAACATAGTTACACAATGCACATCTAAATATGTTAAATAATTCAATTACAACAAGTAAGGGCAAACCTACAAAAACAATAAGTTAAGGATTAAAGGGGCATGTATGGATAGGTGGTGGGCCGAAATGATCATTTCTTCATAAGTCTACATTAAAAGCAATTGGTTTGACCGTTGTCGATTCTAACTTTCCACGAGTACCGGTCTACGTAAGTATCACCAATCAATAATACCGACACGAGGGTATTTTGGGGCTATAAGCAAACTAGTAGGGGCGTTTTGGGTCAAAAGTATTCATAGTGTTTTGCGTATCTGTCTTGATGTGAAGTGGCACACTGTAATTGCGTGGATGTTAGCAAATTTACACGATAAAAAGGACGCGCTCATTAGCCAATGGCAATCAAGAAAGGGCGGCAATTCTATCTTAATTCCTTCAGCCGACCCAAACTTTTCCATGTTTATTATTTAATCAATTTTGTCCATGAAATATTGTAAATTACGATAAAGAAAAAGCTTATAAAATTTGTATAATGTAAATTATTACTTTATATCTAATTATTCTTCTATTTGAGATTTTTCTCAGTGATCCAGGTCAAAATATACAAGTTGAGGTCGTACATGATGCTGTGTTTATGGTTTTCAATTCATTTCAGTATATTTCCCTAAGAAAATAGCCAGAAAATAAAGAAATTGTATTTCCAAAGTGAAACATTTGTAAATGAAAGTAAAAATTAATTACGATACAATGAAGTGAGTTAAATTGAACACTCCAAATAAAAAACATCTATATAATTCCTGTTTTCAATGCATAAAGAAAAGTTTTGAATACAAATGTCAAAATATAAATAAATGTAATTGTTTTAACGATATGGTAAGACCAAGAAAAATGCAACATATATATGTGTTAACCCAATCTTCACGCTCAATATAATAAAATCGAATAGTTGAACTAAATTAAGAATTCATTCACTTATTTCTGAAATAGTTTATGAATTCATTTGCTTTAAACAAAATATTTTTAATTAAATATTTTCTCCGAGAAAATGATTGGTTGTATGGTATTTAATATTAAAATTTTATAAATAGAGCAATTATGGAAATATTTATATTTACTTTTAATTTATATCTTATGACATATTTTTCTTTTAGCTTAAAAACCAAAAAATAAAAATAAAAGATATTTTCAACAAAATTAATTTCCAAAAATCAAGTAGTCCCCTGAAATCTAAAGTGCGTTTAGTTATTTAAGATAACATAAAAGAATAATAGTAGAAGCAAATGTATTAATACAGTGCAAACATATACTAATGTTATAGTATTGTAACAAATTTTAATTAACATATATGATTAAGTAATCATTATATTAAAAGGTAAGTAAATGAACTAAAGATCATCGATGCAGTGATAATTGGAAATTTTATGAATAATATTTTTAGTTGAAACTTAAAAGAGTCAAAAACTGTAGTTGGGATTCTCTTTTATATATGCTATATTGCTATGCAGTGTTAATGTTCAATGATTACAAAATTAGCCTCTTCCTTCACATGGGACACCACCTAATTTTGAACACTAAAATACAACTTAACACAAAAACAAGTCTTTGTCCGAGCCTGACCCTACCAAATGCCATTGTTAACACAGTCACGTTCAAAATATCCTTTGTTGTCCCCTCCCTTTGATTATTTAACTACTACGCACAAAACTATTTAAAATTTAACTGAAACTAAACTTTTGTTGGAGTGGATGTTTTAATTGAGTATATAAGTGGGTTAAGTTCATCTAAAGTATTTGTGTTTTAATTCAATTTACATCATTTATGTATTTTAGGATAATTTAATATCTCCAACATTTAAAACTTCAATTATTTTGGTATTCTCACGTAGCGTTGTGCAAATGGGTACCAAATTTGTATTATGTGCAACTGTACGAAATTAAGCTCTAACTGGCTAGCGTTGCTTTCCTTTTTTTTTACTAACGTTCACTTTTCCGTTAAAGAAACAAAGCCACGTTGACTAATAATTATAAGCATGTAATTATGATTAGCTTTTAGCTCATAAGGCCTTATTTATTCATAAATATTTCTTCTAGGGACAACTTTTATGACCTACAAAATGATGGCTCTATCTGTGCCTTTTCTTTTTGGAATTACTTTACTTAGCAAAATATATATATATTGGTATTGTATCAACTAAATAGCCATCCTATAGTTTAATGTTTTTTTTTTAAATGAAGTGATATTATCAATGTTGTTGATTGTAAAGTTTATACTCATATTTTCATATTTGTTGAACTTTTAAAGAATTCTATGTTTCTTTTATTGAAGAATTTCCCTTCGAATATCTACAACAATAAATTAAGATATTAAAATATTTAAAAATAAAAAATGATTATGTGTTGTCTTGACCGGAGTATGTACCTTCAAAACAAAATAAGGTTAGTGGAGTGGTGTTAACGAGCCCAACCGAGACCGAAAAGTCCTAGGCACTAACTCGTGAATCAAAATGGTCGGGCTTGGCTCGGCACGAAGCTCGTCGAGCTTAGAAAACTTTAGCTCGGTTTTTCGTGAGAAAGCTCGGCTCGAGCTCGCGATCCTAAACAAGTCGACCATATATGTCTTTTGCAATGAAAAACAAAAGTTTTGCCCCTAAGTATTTCAACTTTGATGATTAAAACTGATTTTTAGCAACACTAGTAAAAAAAGATTGCATCGGTAACACTATTTTTTGCTACACATTTTCATAAAAAGTATCAGAAAATACATTTCTTATACAAATAATTATTACTCACCAAATATATTCAATTTTCTTTCACTAATTTATTAAGTACGATAATTATATAAACATGTTTACGAGCCTTCGAGCCGAACTTTAGAATGCTTGATTTGGTTTGTTAATACCTCGAGCCGATTTCAAACTTAATTTGAGATCTGTCGAGTCGAATTCTGGTCGAGCTTTTACCAAACCAAATCTCGAACTGTTTGTGACTCGTTGGGTTTGTTAACACCCTTAGGCTAGTCATGTAACCAATGTAGCTTATCCGATTTTTAAGTCTACAAAGATTTAAAGAGGAGCTATTGAAGAGATTAAGTATTAAAAATAGATATTGTACTTTGAAATTTAAAATCTTTATATAAGTATTAAGGATCTTAATTAAAATATGATGATGAGTCATAATTGAATAAAAATTGTATGTATCATGATTTGACATTATCTCTTTGATAGGATTTAATTTTATTCCAAATAGAAAGATTCTCTTAGTTACAGAGAATTCTACAAATCATATCACAAAATATTATTTTTGAAGTGATCATACATTGTAAGTATTTTTGCTTGCTCCATCTTTGGCTTTTGCCAAAGACATATGATTCGCACAAGGGGAAATTTGTTTTTTTTAAGATTGTGATTACGATGTATTAAAAAATATCCATACAAACCTTAACAATAAGGGTACCATGAACAGATAAAAATATGTGCAAAATTTCTCATAGACTTAAAGCTGTATTTCTTTTATACATGTAAGATAATTTTCTCTATTTAATTTATGTTTGAGGGTGGTATCAAAGTTCAGTTATAATGGTAGCTAATAAGTTATATTTATTCCATGCTCCTAATAGATTTGGTTATAAGAGTGATGTTAGATATCACATATTGCTTCAGGTTTTAATTATATAACTCTGGATTCAAATTCATTATACATTTTTTTACAAAATATTCTAAAAGTGAGTCCTATTGAATAGTGTACTATTTGAGAATAGCAACTTTTTAAGGTAAATCTAAAGGGAAGATCCAAAAAAATTATTAATATAAATTGAATCTGCCTCCTTTTTAAAGAGAAGGAAAAAGGAAAAAGAAGGTTGTAGCTTTAATTCTTTAACCAATTGGTAATGGTTTATCACCACGCAGGATGTTTCCGGCTTTTAGCAATAAGATGGATTGATGCACATCTTCAAAAGCTCACTTTCTTCTACGGTTTAGTTTGTAACTGTACTTGTAAGGATATTTACAAATTTGAATCCTACTAAATAAATACATACAAATAATATGAAGTATTGATTCTTATCAGTATACTTGGACATAATATATATACACACACACATACATTTCTCGGCGTGTTCATTAAGTTTTACTTCAAATATCTGTAACCAGACTATTACATAACGGAACTAAGTTTCGCAATAACTTGCAATATATCAATGTTGCTTTAAAGTTTGTAAGGATGGGTCTCAAATTTTTCTTAATAATTATAATGAATTATGGATTAAGAAGGCATCCGAAACATGTAATTATGTGTATCTTCCTTTTATTCCGAGTATAAATTACAAATCGAAATTTAAATTTCATATGGATACTTGAGTTATTGTACTTAATAATAATTTGAGCAACGTTTATCCGAAACCCGACCAAACTCATCCGTGAAAGTAGATTATTTTTCTCTTTCTAAATTCTAATAATTATCGAGAAATAATATGATTATTTACAGGATTTGAACCCATAAACTCAGATTCATGAAATTTACAAAAGTGGTGATCAATAATTGATTATCAAAGAAAAACAATAAGACAAAAGCATAAAGTTATAGGGTAACGTTAATCAGAATCCAATTCAAATCTGCCACAATGAAGTTAGGGAAGCCCAAACGTAAAAAAGCCCATAAAAGTTTACTAGCCATAGGCCCATTAGTTTACAAAGCCCATTAAGTCTACTCTAACGGATAAAACCCGACTTGATTAGCAAGAGAAAATGCTCTGTCCCCTGCAACAAGTCACTGGCTGAGCTCTAAAATACTTCAACGAGAAACCTTTGCTAATGCCATTCCTCCCATAATCTCAATTCTCTCTTCAATTTAACACATTCGAGTAGAAATCAAGCTCCGAGCCACTGTGTTTCTGCACTACAATTCTGTAACCCTAAGTTGATCGAGGAAAATGTTTAGGAATCAATACGACACTGATGTTACCACTTGGAGTCCCGCCGGTCGCCTTTTTCAGGTTGAATATGCAATGGAAGCCGTAAAGCAAGGTTCTGCGGCTATTGGACTCCGATCCAAGACTCACGTCGTTCTCGCCTGTGTTAATAAGGCTAATTCTGAGCTTTCCTCTCATCAGAAGAAGATCTTCAAGGTCGATGACCATATCGGCGTTGCTATTGCTGGCCTAACGGCCGACGGTCGCGTTCTCTCTCGGTATATGCGATCCGAATGCATTAACTATAGTTTCACTTATGAATCCCCTCTTCCCGTTGGTCGGCTTGTAGTTCAACTCGCAGATAAGGCTCAGGTTTATTTTAGTGAAAACCTATTTTTCGAAATTGCAGTTTGATTTTGGATTGTCTGTGAGCTTTGATTGGTTAATTCTTTTTGGATCGTGGAATTTTGGTTTTTTTACAAGTTAGGTTTATTTTTAGTTGCATGTTTTCTTCTTCATTTGCTATATGGTTTAGTACTTGGATGAAGTTATGAATTTGGCGTGCTGACTTTTACACTTACTAATAGTAATACAGTTGCTTACTGGGTGTCTATTTGCTTAGTAAATCAATGCACTTAGCGGTGTTAAAATTTAGATGACAAGTGCTAAAAGCTTAATTTTTGCTCTAAGATGTTGGCAATTTTATCAGCGGTTTTTCTTATTCAACTGTACTTCAATACCAGTAACCCTTACTTCTTTTAGTAGTAGTATGTTGATCAGGTTGTCAGTATTATATATAGTTTAGCTCGTATGTGTCATTTGCCACTCAAATTTGGTTAGTGTTATTGTCCAAACAACAAACTTTTGTCAAGTTAGTTTGATGATCATTGTAATTAGTCTGTCATTTTAGTTATGACTGCAATTCTACAGGTACTCTAAGATTGTGTCTTTATACAAAAGGCCATTAAAACCAATAAATACGATGATGATAGAGACATGGTGTGATAGTCTCGGCACTTTCTATGGGCTTAACTAACTATTATTTTTCTTTCTTATAAGTTGCTGCACATTGATGGTCAAACTTCAAAGTTTTCTGGGTTCGAATATTATTTAGCAACTTGAAGCTGTTTAACTTCCAAAGTGTCACCATCCAATGCTGACTGAATTTGCAACATTTTATAGTTATGTGTGAACTTCAAGAAATCTATATTAGAACTTGTTTGCTTAGAATCAATTTTAAATCTGAAATTTTACATATCATTTGCTCAAGATTGGCCAAGATGATGGATACGACATAAGTTTGATTTTACAACGCCACAAAAGGATTGTTGACCGCACAAATGTGCTCTAAAGGTCCCTTTTTTTCCAAAATTGGGTAGAGTTGGCTAATCTGGGTAATTCTTGAGTTTAAAATTACTGCTTCCGTCCTGGCTCTTTACATGTTTTTAATGGGCCTAATACATCAACACCCCCTTAAAATTGGCTCAGAAGACTGGATGCCACCCTCAACTTTCAAAAGTACCAGTTAATCCCTTTAACTTAGCGAAAAGGACCAGTTAGCCCTCTTTAACTTGGCAAAAATGCACCAGTTAGCCCCTCAATTCCACGTGTCAGAATCTGGTTGGTTTGACTTTTCAAAGATGTCATTTTTATGATTTTTCTCTCTCCAACCAGAAGTTGACACGTGACATTGAAGGGGCAAACTGGTGCATTTTTACCAAGTGAAGGGGGGTAACTGGTCCTTTTTTCCAAGTTGAGGGGGTAACTGGCCTTTTTGAAAATTGAGGGTGGCATCCGGTTTTCTGAGCCTGATGCATTTGGCCTTTTTAATGCAAAGGACTTCGAGTTTATATATAAAGTACATACATACACATATAGTTCAAGTCAACATTAGAAGATTTAGTGTACTGTTGTCTGTCTAAACTTTGAGATATCCAGGGACAGAGGTTCAAGAAAGTTATCTAGGAGTGTGCTTTCATTAATACTGTTCTGTGAGGTTGACTTGGAATATGAAATTGTTAGAGCGTAGACAGCATAAAATGATTGATATGTATGTGTTGCATAATATTCAATGGGTAATCAGAAAATGAGGCTAATGGGATAAAGTGGTGCTTTTAACTTCTTGTTTCTGCTATTTATACTCATTTAAGCTAAATTAGTTGCAGACGGCCAATTTAGTTTTTTTACTGTTAATCTATGTTCCTCCTTTCTACTTCTTTTTCTTCTCATGTTTACCTAACTAAGTTTCTGTATTGTGTGGATTCTATGTTGACTATGTATCAATCAATTTATGTTCGTGAATTAGCTATGTTCATACAAAGTAATAAAATGCAATAGTTATTTTTCTTTTGCATTGAAATGTCTGCACAATTTTTTTTTTGATGAAATGTTTATTTGAAAAGGTGAACTTGAATGATGCAATCAGAAACAGATTGCGGTATGTCCAGTTTCCCTTAAAAATCTTCATCTCAAGTAAATGTATCTTCAGATATTTTTCAGTGCATAAATGAATGTGTTTGATCACCCACCCATGTCTACTAATTGCCGTGAACAGAAAATTAGCTCATGTCGCCCATGTATTGAGTTTTAGTTTTTCTGGTAAAATGTGGTTTCGGAATTGTGAACTTACAATATTATGGTTGATATAGTCTTAAACTTGTCTGAATGTTAGGTCTGCACCCAACGGTCATGGAAACGACCTTTTGGTGTTGGTCTTCTGGTAGCCGGCTTGGATGAATCTGGAGCTCACCTTTACTACAATTGCCCTAGCGGGAACTACTTCGAATACCAGGCATTTGCTATCGGGTCCCGTTCACAAGCTGCAAAGACATACTTGGAACGCAAATTCGAGAACTTTAAGGAGTCCTCAAGGGATGATCTAGTCAAAGACGCTCTCATAGCAGTTAGGGAAACATTACAAGGAGAAACACTCAAGAGTTCCATATGTACTATAGCTGTAGTAGGAGTTGGAGAGGCATTTCATATACTAGACCAGGAAACTGTTCAGCAGTTAATCGATGCGTTTGAGATTGTTGGAGAAACAGAAGGGCCTGCTGCTGGGCCAGATGCTGCTGGTGGTGCGGAGGGTGCTGAGCCAGCTGCTCCTGCTGACCAAGGTGTGGCTCCTATGGATATTTGATGAATTTAGAAACCAAACTGAGACTGCTTTCTCCTAGTTTTTCTTTGATGTTTTCTGAAGTGAGTTTGCAGAATAGTCGAGAATGAATGACAGTAAAGACATGGGTTTCTTGGATTTTATTTATGCAATTTTTATGTCTCGTTGGTGCTTACAATTTTATACTAGCTTCTGGAGAACTCATTGACAATTTAAGAACTTTTTGATAGTTTCTCCAATGGTGTCCAGTTAGGGTTCTGTGTTTGCTAGATTCCAATGATGTCTTTGTTTGAAATTAGTTCATTTCCTCGTGGGATACTTCCTAGCAGGGTCAAATTATACCTGTTCACTTTGTAATGGCGAACTAGTGAGGTTTCTGCTACAAAGGACAATAACTATCCACTCTGGTTGATTAGCGAACTATTTGTGAATTGGAGCTGCGTAAATTTATAGAATAAGGGATGTTTAATGAACTTTTTGAATCCCGAAAAGGATGAGACTACTTAAAAAGAAACTGAACTATACAGGCAAGTTGAAATTGGTCTACTTCAAACTAAAGTTAATAAAACTTGTCCATGGTTGATGAAGTTTAAATTTTATTCATATCTTAGAACCTTCATCCTTCCATTCTCATGTTGCTGCTATCGTTTCTTTTTTTTCTTAGCTTCGATTATACAATTTACCCTGAAAATATATGTAGCACTATAATTTTTTTGGAGAGACAAGTAAACAGCATGATAATGTGAAGTCAAAGTCTGTTACTGAACATATGCATGTAAAAGCAGAAAATTTCACTTTTCCATTAGAATGCAATAGTAGCTAATTCTTCATCCGATGTACAAATTCCTCTCTGGCCAATAACTCATTATATAATGTGCTTGAAAAGATAAGAGAGTCAATCAGGTCACAGAAAACCAAGCCTCTTGGTGACTCAACAATCAATAACTCAGACAATAGATAAATAAAAAAGGTTGAACTCCTAGAATTAGCCTCAAAATGCAACTGCAGCTGCACTGGTTCTAGTAGGAGACGAAGTTGTGGCATGGATGAGATCAATTGCAGATATGAGGAAGAGGGAGAGAGTTAGCGAGCATGTGTTTGTACATCCATTGCCGATTCTGGGGGGTGACTTCCCCTCCAAGGGATCTTACAACCGATCCCCCACTGCACGCACCAACTTTGCAGCATTCCTCCAGAGACAACCCTTTCACCACTCCATACAAAAACCCGCTCGCAAACAGGTCCCCTGCTCCTGTCGCATCGCTCGCCTGCCCTTCCCCAATCGCCCCAACTCGCACTATCTGCACTTGTTGCCAATTCTTTTATACATTACTATTGCTAGAAAATACAGTTGAAAACACTCACGTTGGAGAATAAGGTGCAAGAATGTCTAACACAATACATGAATGCTAAATGAATTCAAGAATATATAAGGTTCTATGTCCATATGGGAATCTGGGTTCAATATCAATATTATTAGATTCTAGCAAGCGCAAAATGGTTAAACTTTGGACGGGAAACACTAATGACTAACCTCTTTTCCGTGTTTTGCAATGCACCCATTGGGGCCTAATGTAACCACTGCCCACTTGCACTACTTTCCCAGGAACTTCACTGCAGCATCTGGATCCACTGTTTCTTCATCTCTACAAACATTTTGACACAATCAGGAAATGCTATCATAATAATATAGTGAAATTTACATTTTTATTTTTTTTATATTTTCTCTGCAAGCTAAATGAAGAGCAAATTCCCCCGAGAAAGATCACCTCAGTAGCTCCGATGCTTCATCCTCGTTAGCAAAGCAGAGGTCAACATTCCCCGACTCTAGTAGCTCAAGGAGAGGTAGCCTAAAGTTCCGCACCATCTGGCCATTTCAAAGCGCGCTAATTAACATACAAGTTACAAAAGGGTATTGAATAACAAAGATGAGTCTGATGGGAAATATTCTTGCTGTCATATGACGGCTCATTAAATAATCAATGATAGTATAAACAGAAACCTAGCCATTTAAATGTCCGAACTTTTTTTTCATTTATGTAATAAAAAAGCCAATTTATTCATACAAAATAAAAAAACTTGAAAAAGGAATTAGTATACTTACATACCTCAAAACTGGCCAAATCCAATGAGACAGAGAGGCCCTCTCGCTTGGCAATCTTTATAGCAGCTTGAATAACTTCTATATTAAAAATCCCATATCTCATAACCACCCACTATGAAAAAGAAAAATTATCAGTAACTTAATGACAATTAATGACTAAAGAGTTACATTGCTCAAAAAAAGCTGCCAAACCTTGGCTCCCTTAAAATCCTCGTTGGTCAATTCATCAGCCTGAAAAGGATCAAATTTAACAGATTAAATTGGAAGGTGTCACTTAAATACTTAGCTAAAGTATTTTTCAAACTTGGTAAAGATCAATAAACCTGAACTTTGACAGCATTAGAGAGGCAGGGCCGCATTGTACGATTTCCTAATGCATCAACCAGGCAAACACACTGTGCAAAAGTAGTCAGTACTATAACTTCAGAATTCAAGAAATAAACAATAAACACAATAATATTAAACTGCATAAGCTCGTAAAGACAGATCACCTGGCCAGTGGATCCTTTCTTTTGCCTCAACCTTGATATGTTCACCCCACTAAAACTCATATTACTCACAAATAATCTGCCTTGATCATCTTCCCCAAAGGCCCCAATCATCCCACAAGATACACCAAAGCTAGAACTAAGACCACGAATGGTATTAGCGACGCTACCCCCCGCAATTGTCTTAATAGGCGATATTCCGTCAAGGGAAGCAAGAACATGAGTTTTCACCTCTCTCAGTATTTGTTCAAGCTCTTCAATTTCAACCTGTACAATCCAATATAATCAAATCTTCCAACTTGTGAGCATAAAGTCACGGTCTGCAACAATTCCGTTACAGATTGAATCATTAAAGAAACAAAATTAGGATTTTAACACAATGGCTTGACGAGTAAGATGTAAACATAAACATAACTAGATTGAAACAACGGGGACAAGTTCAACAAGTAAATAGTAAAATATTACATTTGAAAACAATGTAAACCAGATATGAAATATAATAAGACAGAATTAAAACAGTATAATAACACAGAACAACAAGAAGAGAAAGTGACCAACAATTGGGCGGCACGTAAAGGTAAAACTGAAACATAGGAGAATTGCAATAAAATAAATGAAAGGTAAGGAGAAAGTGAAAAAACAGCAATACCGGAAAAGGGGAAAGAAGAGATAAAAGAAAGACGAGAGGGTTACGGGAATAGAGCCACCGGGGTCACCGGAGATTTGATGGAGCAACGACCAATCAACACGGGCCATGTGGTCGATGAGAGCGGCCGGCTGGAGACCCAAAATGAGAGGAGCAGCAGCAGAAATTTCAGAATTCTTGGGCAAAGCCTCAGCTCCCATTATCTCTCTCAATTGAGAATAAGAATTCTGAAGTATTTCTGAATTGGGGTTTCTGCCTCTCCTGCTTAACCTTTCTTCTTCGGTATTTAACTATTTATACTTGCCAAGCTCCCACCAACACTTCTTCTTCTTGTAAAATAGCCCCTCTTTTCCAACCAAATTACACAAATGCCATTCTTATCACGGTGTAACTGTAATCATTCACTTGAAAATGTTACTATTTTGATACTGGAAAAGGGGGAAGGCAATTTTTCATGAAATTCACAAAAATACTTAACAGCTCGATTATAGTACATATCCAACATCTTCAAAGTGGCATAAATGTTTAAAATGAAGTCAAAATTTAACCTTTTTAAGAATTTCAATGGTAGAAACCATACTATACTCATGGACTATGGTAGATGATTTTATCTTGATTGTGGATTGAACACCTATATTAAATGTGTTTCTACATTGTGCATGAAATTCATATTAATTTGTGTCTTGAACGTGTGTCACTCAGTCTTTTAATTACAAATTCATTTCAAATTTCAACTTGACCTTTTTTTGTTTGCTAAAAAACGTAAATTTATAAGATAAGATTTTCACTTTTAAAACTTCTGATATATATACTAAAACCAATGGGATAGGTTTAGTTTAAGTGGACACATGAGATTGTTCTCATATAATTTCCACTCAAATTTGTCCACTTATTAGGATTGTTGAAAATTTTGGTAAAAACATGTAGGTGTTTTATACGAAGGACCGGATATAAAAAAATTCCCAAAATATATAATTACACGTATTGAAGTGTACTAAGAAGAATAATGTTGTCCCTTTTATACCCGCCAAAATACACAAAGAAATGGAGTTGGTGTGAGGAGGAAAGGGAGTTTGTTAAGGTGTTGCCGTTTAACCAATGAGACATTGACAATTAGGGTCTAATTAATTACAACCTCCTAGTAAATGGCTCTTTTTCATAATTGAACAAAGATTTTTTCACTTTATCAACGTGGGGCATTTCAATTAGCATTGAGTTTATCTAACGTTTTTGTCCAATCACTAATTCAACATTCTATATCTTCATTGTCTCCTAAAGATAAAGATTGGCGCAAACATAATTTAGAAGTCAATAATGACATTCTATTTATTCTAAACTTATTAAACATAAATATTGATTAAGTGAAGACCACTAGTAGACAAACTAAGTGCTTAAATTTCAATGTTACTGTTATAACTGGTTGAACAGTTACCTTAAATTATATTAGCTTGTAAACTAAAATTGAAAAGAATTTAATTCAATTTGACATAAAATTTATCAAGTACTTCACCGGTTTATAATAACTAGCAGCTAGGAAATTTATCAATATGGCTATGAATTTCACCATTCCACAATAACTAATTTTTTTTAAGAATTAGGAATTTTTGAGATACCTGAGGCTTGAACCGAGAACCCTCAACTTCTTTTGAATTCTTTGCATTGTTCATCTTTAGTAAAGTGGTTTGTAGACCACATAGATATAAGTTTTCAGATTTTTTTGTTGTTGCTAGGAAATAGCCGTGTAGTTCCACCGAGGAAGACATGATGAGTCACCAAAAGCAAAAGATATTAAACTTAGCTCTTTTTTTATTACATTATTATTAGAATCCAAAGAGAACAAATAAAGTTCCGGCGCATGGCTGATTTGATCCTAACTTTTCAATATCAAATTGACCATTTAGCTCCATTGTTGATTAGAGCTCATCATTTGCTTCTCCCATTCACCAATTCTTTATTTTCAACCTTACCCACTTCCTCTTTTCTAATATAAGAATTTTTAAACATGATAGGGACTACACTACTTCAAACCCAAATTATTCGTCGGTAAACGAATATAAACACAATTGAAATACTCCTGATCTATGTTTTCAATAAAAGGAAAAAAAATCATCCGTGGTTAGTTTTTTTTGGTAAGAATCACGCGTGCTTAATTACCTGCCAACATTGGGAGTAAATTTGATGAAATCAATATGTACAAGTTGCCCAGCAATTGAAAATATCCTATCATAATAAATTACATTATTCCTATTCAAGAACAAATTTAAAATCTGACTTTTAATTCCAAGTTGATACTAGAGCAATAATGCCAGAAGTCATAGAGTGTTGATATATGTGCATTAAGCTAGTTTTTCTAGAACCAGTTTGAGATGGTGCAGAAGTTTTCTTAGAACAACTTTTAGAACTTCAACAACAACGTCAAATTAATCCCTAATTTTGTTGGTCCACCTTTTCAGGATTTTACAAGAAACAAAAGAAATTTAAAACAAAAAATTTTGTGGATATTTCATCAAGAATTAAGAAGTCGTTTATTTATTTTATCCTATAAAAGACAATTTAAGAGTGAAGTTTGTGAATACGAATGAAAATGAAAAGAGCAAACATGCATGTGAATGAGGAGGGAAAACCAAAATCAAATAACAAATCGTAGAAAAAAATCATGTTACAAATACGACTTTAATTAAAAAAAGAAAACCTTTTTTCGTCATTAACCAATCAGCCAAAAAAATAATCTCAAATTAGTCTTCGGCTTTTGCTAGATTCAGTAGTTGCTGAACAAGAATCAAATCATCACCACCATTTAATACTCCCAAACAGACAAATAGACTGAAAATCCTTTTGTACAAGAGAAAATGCAAGAGAAAGACTCCATGATTTTCCCAATCAACTAGAAGCCACTACCCAATTATCTTACATTGGATAATATTTTAAAGCTAAGCTACTAAACCTCATCTCAATTCCAATGGTATCAAACAAAAAAGAGAAAACAGCACAATCAGATTCATCATCAATGGAAAGTAAAGAATTCAATTAAAAAAAGAAATTTACCTAAACCAAAGATTTTAGACCAAATTAACATTAAAAAATCTGCTACACAGGAAATTTTTATTTTGAGTACACAAATTAATACCGCAGTAAATAGTCAAAAAAACAAAGCTGAAACCCAAATTAGGCTAAAAACAAGAATTTACCGAAACTCAGAAGGCTTTTCTACGCTTATACCAAGGGCCTGTTTGGTATTATTTTTCAAGCTGTTATCTTATCTCAATAAATTGCTCTCACAAACATTTAATAGAATTACATATTATAGCTTTGAACAACCCATTTTGATCCTTCATACTATATAATTAGGAACTGTCTGACTTATTTTTTTCAAAATCAACTCTGCTACTAATAGCAAAGGCTTGAAAATGAAGCTTTTCGGAAAAGCAGCCCGGGAAAGCATTTCTAAACTGGCACATGGTCTTTTGTTAAAGGTAGAATAGTGAGAAAAAGCTAAAGGATAAATACAAAAGACCAAAATTTATATATATTATATATCCACAGGCCACAGCCATTGTCCTATCAAAAAGTTACTTCAAGGTCTATCCTTTTTTTCGAATCTGACATCAATTTTTAAGTTTTAACCCAATCAAAATAACAGTACAACAGCAACACAGACTAGTTAATGACGCAAACAACATCAAAAAGAAAACAAAAGGACACAGTCACAGCAAGCTCAGCATTGCCCAAGATATGGAAATAAGTTAAATAGCAACAATAAAAACGACTCCTTTCAAGACTCGAGTAAGTAAATGAGGGGTGGGCAAAGGATTCCAAATTTGTACGAATGTTGAGTTTGACCTCTAGGCCATAATGCATTTGCCACTACATACAGTAAATATTCTGGTAGTATCACAATCACAAATAAAACACCCTTCTACACTCATTTTATATCCAACTTCCAATAATTTTGTATCAGTAATGCATTGCCATTCCACTGGAACATGCACAACAGAGTAAATTACATCAGTGCCCCCCACTTCACCCAGCACTAACCGTCTCACCCCCCAAAACTTCAATTTATCATTTTAAAATAGCTTTAAATTTTACATTTGTACCAACCGCAGATTACTGGAAAAGTTATTAGCATATCGTTGAATGAGCCTTTCATATTCTCAACTTATCTAATGTTGAGTTTAGACTAAAATGCTTTATAATCATTTCAAGTGTGTTCAATTATTTTAGTTTGGGCTAAAATAAGATCCAATAAAGTTGAAGGGCCGTGAATGAACTTTACCCAGCATAATGGTCCTATCGTAGTCAAAGGAGCAAGATAAAAAAAGATGCAAACGCTACAATTGGTAAGAACTAATAAGCGAAACAAACTGACTCAATGACTTGATATCAGAAGCATCGACTACAAATTAACAAATCATACAAAAAAAAAATTCAAATTTCTTGAGTACAAAACAATTGCCAAATGAGCATGAAAGTAAATCATTCTTTTTATGGCTTTAACTTCTCCCACGGAAGCAAATGGAGTCTGGAAATCCACAGGTTGAGCAGATCCATAAGCTCAAATAAAAGCCTAATTCTGCCCTAAGAACATGCCTGGTATTATTCGGAAAGAATGTCCATTCGTGTTTGCACAAAGCCACATTTCTTGAAAAGCAAAAATCAAGTCTTTAATTGATAAGAAAATACCTCATGAAAAAAAAACTTAGCTCGACTTCAGTGCACTTTCCGGTTTAATATTTTCTGGAAGAATAAGTTCAGGGGGAGTTTCACGAACAACACCTAGCATTGAGTCATACTCTTCGTCACGCTTAGCATATTTCTTCCGAAGCATCTTCTCAAACTCAATCTCATCAAAAGGTTTAGCATTCTCAGCAGCATGAACCTGTGCGAGATTGGCATAATTGGCAGCTGACTGAGAAATAAAGGCTATCTCTTCTTCAGTTAGCTTTCTAAGGAACTTTGCTGGATTGCCTCCCCATACCTGCATAATTTCTAATTACTTGAGCTGGTATTTAAGGAGTTATGTCTGAAAACACTGAAAAGGTACCGCCAGAAGATAAGATACCCAGAAAATATACGCAAACAAGAAAAGTAAGAGTTCTTCCTATATACATACAGATGACAAAGAACATAAACTAATTTGCAAACGCAACAGAAATATATAACCTAATTTAACTCTAATGGTGAAGCATATAATGTCTGCGAGTGGAATGTATTCACGTTTTATGAACTAACTGTGACAAAACCATGCCCACTTCAATAGGGAAGAGGGTAATAGAAAAAGAAAGAAGCAAAAAGAAACAGAAAAATAAAACCTACCTGATTAAGACAACATAGACAAATTGCAAATTTATGCAATTTAATATAAGAACGATTATTGTGAGAAAGAAGACCATACATGAACGATACTGCCGTGTTTCATATTCCCCGGCCCCCGCACACAATTGTTGCAAATTTCAGAAACCAACAAACTTGAAAACCTACCAACCTGGTATGTTTTTTCATATTCGTAGACATGCGCAACTTAACTTGTACTCCCTCCATTTCAAAATAACTGTCGCTTTAGGATTTTAGAAAAATTTCAAAAAAACTATCGCTTTAGGATTTCAATGCACATTTTTAAAAATTTTATCCATTTTATCCTTATTTAATGCACATTGGAAATGACAAAAGGAATGAAGTATCCAATCAACTTTCAAATTAACAAAAGTCATAGCGGTAAAAAAGTATTTTTATTACTTTAATTAATGTCGTCTTGGTATTAACAAACAACCTAAAAGCGACAGTTATTTTGAAATGGAGGGAGTACAAAATTTGCAGATTATTGTAACATTTTAATTTCCAATAATTAAGAAAGCTGAGCAAAAGCAGTGCCCAACTGGTTACTTGTTCGCTGATTTATGAGCTGCGTATGCAAGGGTGAATTATACATTCCATACATG